>PVKA01008870.1:52288-71053 GCA_004027165.1 Ctenomys sociabilis
TGTGTGTGTATGAACAGTACAGTTGGGATGGATATGTCATGCTTCTGCATAATTCTGTGAGAAGTGGGATTTGTGCTGGTGGTGGTTTGACAGGATAGTATGTTGGCTTCTAGTACTAGAGACAATGACTAAGAAAATAACAAGGTAGAAAGTATTAATTATTGAATCTGTGATATAATTCAGCTATAAAATATAAAATAAGTATATAGCTACACTTTCTTAATTCACAGGGACATCTGCTATAATAATGTATGCATGTAAAATACCATGTATGCACCTTGTACGATACCAAAACATTACGAAAACAGTTTGCAATGTATTAATTTACGGAATCTGTCCTGTTGATTTGTCTTGAAACTGTCTCATTGCTATTTGTTCTTCAAGTAAATAAATAAATAATAAAAGAAAATGTAATAAAAAACTTATCAACAAAGAAAATTCCAGGTCCTGATGGTTCATAGAGGAATTCTACAAGAAAGTTAGAGAAGATGTAATCTGAATACTCCTTACACTCTTCAGTGAAATTGAAAAGAAGCAATGCTCCATAATTCACAGGTGGAGGCATGTATTACACTGATGCAAAAAGCAGAAAAGACCCAACTGAAAATGAGAAGTAGGGGTTAATCTTCCTCAGGGACATAGATGCAGGATTCGTCAATATAATTCTAGCAAATATAATGCACCAAACCATAAGGAAGATTATACACCAAGACCAGGTGAGAATTCATTCTGGAGATGCAAGGACGGTTCACATATACAAATCTCTAAATGTGATAGCAACAGAGCCAAAACCAAAAACCACATGATTGTGTCTGTAAATACAGAAAAAACTTTTGAAAAGGTCATTAATGATACAAACACTCATTAATGATACAAACCCTACAGGGCCTGTCAGATAGCTCGGTGGAAGAAAGTGCCTGCTTTATTCAGACGCAGGGGTTGGAGGTTCAATCCTCAGCCTGCCATACTGTCCCCACCACTGAGGTGCACTGAAATGGCAAATGAGTCTGAGTGTGGTGCTGCGCGCCTATAATTCCAGCACTTGGGAAACTTGGGAAGCTGAAAACAAGAGAATCTGTGCAAGTTTGATCTTTGTAGAGAGACCCTGTAGATCCTTCACTAAATAAAAAAAAAACAAAACAACAACTTATAAAATCCCTACAGAAAATTGGAATAGTTGATCTACACCTGAATCAAAAGTCATCTACAACATACTAACATTGAACATCATTCTAAGTGTCTAAGTGTAGAAAAACTGAAAATGTTTACAGTAAAGTCAGGTATAAGACAAGGAAGTCCACTATCACCACTCCTTTTCAATACAGTTCCAGAAACATTAGCCAGTGCTATTAGAAAATAGAGAGAAATAAGAGGAATAAGAATTGGAAAAGAAGAGGTTAAAATATCATGATTTGCAGAAGGAAAAGAAGAAAAAATACTTTGGAACTAATGTAAAAAGGAATGTAAAAGATTTATACAATGAAATTTACAATGTTATGAAGAAAGCAACCAAAAAGGATTTTAGAAAATGGAAAAACATTCCTTGCTTCTTAAAAGGAAAAACCAACAATGTGAAAATGGCCATACTCACAAAATTGTTATAGAGATTCAATGAAAACCCTACCAAAACACCAGGAAAATACTTGTCAGGACAAGAGAAAACACTCCAAAAATTCATTTGAAATGAGAAAAGACATAGGATAGCAAAGGCAATCCTAGCCAACATAGGCAAGGCAGGAGGCATCAGAATCCCTGACTTCAAATTACACTTGAAAGCAACTGTGATAAAATCAGCATATTACTAGCAAAAAACAGATCCAAGGATCAATGGAACAGATTAAAAAATGTAGACATAACTATAAACACACTCAGCCACATTATCTTTGGCAAAGTAACCAAAGAGGTTTATTGGAAGAAAAAAACCTCTTTAATAAATGGTGCTGAAAAAACTGCCAAAATACAAAACTAGATCTAGGTCTATCACCATGCACTAAATTAAGTCCAAGTGGATTAAATGTCTAAACGTTAAAATTGAAATACTAAATGTACTGGAGGGGAAAGTAGGTGGAAATATTGAAGATACATGGGTGGACAAAGAATTCTTGAATGGAAACCAAATATTTCAGTGAATTTAAGACTGGATTTTCAACTTATTGACAAGTTCCTGCATATAAAAAAAAATAACCAACAGTTAAAAATAAAACCCACATATTTGGGAAAAAAGCTTAAGCAATCATCATTCAGATGAATGACTTCTATCTAGATCATATAAAGAACTACAAAAAATTCAGGCCCTGAAAATTCAAAGACACAATCCAACAATGGGCATCTGAGATAAACACACACTGCTCAGAGGAAAAAGTACAAATGACAAATAAATACAGATAAAAATGTGCCACAGCACCAGTAATCTGAGAAATGCAAATTAAATCAACACTGAGATATCATCTCACTCCAGAAGGAACAGTTTTCCTAAAGAAATCCACTGATAACAAATGCTGGAGAGGAAATAAGTAAAGAGGAACCGTTCTCCACTGTTGGTGGTGTGTAGAGTCATTCAACCACGATGGAAAGCAGGATGGAGACTCCTCAAAAGCTAGGAAGTCTCTTTCAATTCTGGGTACTTTTCAAAAGAACTAAAGAAATCATATACAGTGATAAATATGAGCACATGTTTATGGCAGCACAATTTGTCATATCTAAATGTTGGAAACAACCTAAATGCCCATCAACTCAGAAATGGTTAAAGCATTGTGGTAATTTATACAATAGATTATTACTCAGCTATAAATAAACTTGAAACTTTTATTGGTAAATAAATAGAACTAGAGGCTATATTCCTAAGTGAAATCTATGAGGGTCACATGTATTAACACTGTATTGTCTTCTTAGTGTAAGAACCCAAAAGTATAAATAAAATCTTAAAGTTACAATAGATGCAGTAGAACAAAAATTAACTGAGCGTAAGGAATAAACAATTAAGATGAGGTAAAGGAGAAAGGAAAAATAGGAAATATATGAAAAGGAGAGCTAAGATAATTCTACTACTAATTTCTGTCAGTTTTTTAAAGGTAATAGTTAATATTTAAAATTATTACTTTGGCCAATATAATGTGCCCACATCTGTAATCTGAGCAACAAGTCTGAAGGCAGCAATATATAATATAAGAACCACAGATGAATACCTTTCATCCTGTTTATTTTTTAAATTCTTGTTGTCTCTAATGACTCACTTTTTATTTTATACTCTCTTTAAAATAAATTTAAACAATAACAAAGGACAAGGAAATATTTAAGGTTTATTGAAAGGAACAGTTAATCAAATGTCTGATCCAACTTTCATGCTTATATCTGGTAATATGAGCAACAAATTTGATAAGAACAATACATAATATAATATCCATTGTTAATTTTTCTATTTCTGTTTTGAAATTCTATACCATTTTCATTGTTTTATGTTGGTTTACTTTCATTCTCATTCTTGTTCTTTTTGTTATTTACCTCTTAAACTATGAATTTAGAGAACACTGTGGTCCTGAAACAAAATGAGCAAACTGAATTTTGTGACTCTGATCCTCATCTTCACTAAAGAAATAACTAAGTGTTCACCTGACAGCAAGATGTCTGAGAGGCATGGGAATGGCTTTGACCAGGGGAACTCATGCAGCTTACATTTGACATGGGCACATCCATCTCTGATTCTGATTGAGAATCTTCATCCTTGGCATGCATATTTTGACCAGTAGTGGATTCATTGAGACTTTGACTTTTCCTATGTAACACTAAGAAAAAATAAAATACAGTGAATGGAGGGACACAGTGATGTTGCCAGTGTTCTCTTAGTTTCTGTTTGTGCATTTAAGTAGGCTTCTCTACTTCTAATTCTTTGGTCGGTCATGAGGAAGCCAATGGGGGCAACTATGCATAGACACAGCTCAGTGGTTTCCTTCCCCTAGTGCAATAAGCTTTTCTGCCACGTAGATGTCTAAATTTATAGATTCCCTTTTAAGAATCAAAAATATTCATGATTTTAAGAATAGCTCATGTTCTGTAAGAGGTATTACCAAATTTTATTCTCATGTGTGCTTTGACATAATAAGGTTACTGGAATTATAAATCTTATTTATCTTTTATATACCGAGTCATTTTTTAATAGTGAAGTTCTTCACATCTATGAGAGGTTTTTATTTAAGTACTGCCTCATATCTTCTGCAAGAGAAGATATGAATGATGGAATAAATATCCTAAAAGAGAAGTAATTTTAATTGATCTATATATTTATAATGCATCTGCTTCATATACATAATTTTCCTCCAAATTTGTTAGTTTCTAATGTTTCCAATTCAGGTAAAGTCACAGAATTGTCAAGAATTCACTCTACTTTTTCTCATTTCCTTTGTCCTCTCCAAGTCCTCTTCCTGCAGTATATTAGAACTTTCTATTGAGCAGGTGCTCTCTACATTGTTAATTTGGCACCTGAGCTGTGAACATTGCTGTAGAATCTGAGGTCTATTCTGGGGAAGTGATTGGGGTTCTTGTGAATGTTGAGAGCATGCACACTTACATTTTTCCTTTTCTTTTCTGAGATGTTCAGCAGTGCTTTCTAAATCTTGTATCTTTTTGCAAATTCTTATCAGTATTTCCAGTCCTGCATCAGTTTCGAAATTTTCTTCCATCAGGTCAGTAAAACTAATTTTGTCGTATTTTTCATGCTCTCTTCCTTTAAGGTTTAACTCTTCAGACAGTAAGCATTTTACCATCCTAAAATTATAGTTATTCATAGGATGAAAGCCTTCCAGCAAAACAATTTCCTTGAAACTATCTGCCATCTTTCAAATGATAGGTGAACCTGCAAAAGAAAATTGGCATATAATATTTCATCATACATGTACATGGGCAGTTTCAAAAATGAGACAGGTTTGAAAACACAATTTACATCAGAGTGTCAGCACTAGTCAGAAGTGTCTATGCAGCAGAAAGGGTCATAAATACCAGTTGCTTCACTATAGAAAATGCAGAACAGCTCCTTTACACATCCCTAAGTAGATCCTCCTTGACAATGATGTCATGGATGGATGTCGCAGATGTCATGGAAGAAATTTGCAAATAGGCACATTTTACAGTAGTTGGAGTACAGATTATGTAGTGTCAAACTCTCCTATTTCTCTACTTTATTGGATGAAGCCTATCTCTGATATATGTCTATTGGCTCCTAACTCCATTCTGACTTATGTGAAGTTTTGTCTTCAGGAAGCTTTAAGATTTCCCAAATGTGCAGAATGATATGGTTCTGGAACCCTTTAGCATGTGTGCATTTTCTTGATGACACATGGTACAGCTTTGAATTTTTTGTTAAATTTACAAATTCTTTTGTTTTAGAAATAATATGTTTGTGTGTGTATTTTGTGCTATTCAAATGTTCACATTTCTGAGGCTGTTTTTTTTTTTTTTTCCTTTTGAGGGGGAAAGCAAATCTTTAGTTTGAAAAAGCCCATTGACTGAGAAATAAATGCATACATAGACACATTGTAGTGAGTGAAATCAAATAATAGTTCCAAAAATTGATATTATATGAATTACTAGAAGTAGTGGATGTTCAGGAACAATGTTGAAATTTTTTTCTGAACAGACAAACAGATAGCAACAAGAAGTTCAATATTTGTATAGTTCTGAGCTTAAATCCCTTTCTATTACAAAACCAAAATATTTTCCTAATACAATTTGTTTAGTGACTGACGACAAAATATAGTTGGGAAAATACAGATGTTTGGTGATAGAAAGGTATGAATAATTGTTCATGTCATTTAAGTGAGAAAATTCAATCATTTTGTTTAAGTAGTATTAATTTTGATAGTGTTACAGTGATTCAGATTCACCTGAAATTGCTAGTAGTATATTAATGAAGCATTAAGTAGCCTTCTACAACATCCAAATTCTAAATTTCAAAATACATTACTCCAACATGCATAGAAGATATGCTCTCAATTGTCACATAAGAAAAAAGTTTAGTGAAAATTACAATATAAAAATGCTATTTAAACAGTGAAACACAACAATGTATTCTCTGATAATGAAAGGCTTGGTGCTTTTGAAAGGGAAAGACTTGTAGAGGTACATGCATAGGAAGTGATACTGAACAATGAAATAGTGAGCAAAGCTGAGAAACCTCCAATATTACGTCAATTGAAAACAATATTGATTAGGGGTGTGGATGTTTTAAAAACACGCTCTAGGGGATGGGGAGAGGGCTCAGTAGAATAAGCTCCTGCCTGGCAACTGCAATGGCCTGAGTTCAATTCCTGGTTCAACCAAAAAACTAACATAAAATAAAAAATAAAAACATGCTCTGATGAAAGAAGAAAAACAGGAACTATCAAAATGGTGGAGCATGGAAGGAAACAGGATAGGTCACTATTACATTCATCTTAAGGCGTAAGATACATGGAATAAACTTCTGAGAGACAGAGGAAAATACAGAAGTGCCAGATGTTAGGGGAAGACAGTAATATCAAGTCCAAGTGTGTAATTATAGAATGTACATAAAGGGTCTAGCCAAATACATAATGAATTATGAAATATGATTGGACATCTGCCCCTGTTGTTATCAAAACTTTATCTAAATGAGGAAATATTAAAAACAAGTTACTACATAAAAAGTAACTAAGAAAGACAGCCATTGATATTAATGTAGCTTTAAATATCAAAGGTGGTAGGAGAATTTGAAAATGTTGTCAGATACCACATAATGACAAAAGTTCAACTGCTGGGAAGACCCATCTGCCTTAATTGCACTTTTTCTATTAATAAGAATATAGTTTTGGTGTTACTTTAGAACACTTTGTGACATTACAAATATAATGTTGATTATATTTCTCTCTATGTAGATCAACATACATGTAATAGCCCTGTCACATGTAGAGTACATAGAGGATATGCACAGTCGCACATATACATTATGGCTTCGGAAGAACTATAAGAAAAAATGCTATTTTATGATACGTATTACACTATACATGTGAATTACTCATTGAATGAGGTAGAAATCATTGTTAAGACACAAAATTTGAGCAATATAATCAATCAATTTAAATTTTATAATTTACGTAAGAATTCTGGAATCAATATTTACAATTTAGCTTTCTATTCAGTTAAACATGAAATTTTGTGACAAGCTCTAGAGAAGGACATGTAAAAGAAAATGAAAGTAGGTAGTAGAAGTGTTTCTTACTGACTGTTCACCACTCAGGTAGTTCTTGCCACACAAGGGCAAAAAATGATCAACTTTAAGATTTGCAGAGCCTATTACCATTTGACTGAAGTACTGCATTTATTGCTTGAAGCAGAGGCGAGTTAAGAGTAAAATATACTTGTAAATATTAAGAAAGAAATTGTTTTGACTGTGTCTGAAAAATTATATGTAAGGTGAGTCCATTCTTCTTATGATTATTAAAATTGGGGAACTAGCATGTAATAAAACTTAATGTCCAGATTCACATTTTACTTAATATTATTTCATGGTGTTTTTCAAGCTACTGTCTTTCACTCTATTATATTTCTATTATATGACTATATGATGAAATCTATAAATTCTTCAGTCAAGCAAACAAAGGTAATCTTACAAATATCAATTTTACTATTGGGTATTGACTTTGTATCCTGCTATGCTACTGAATTTGTGTATCAATTTTAGTATCTTCTTGGTGGAGTTTTTTCTATCTTCCAAGTAAAATAGCATGTCATCTGCAAATAATGGCAATTTAATTTCTTATTTACCTATTCTTATTCCTTTTATTTGACCCTCTTGTCTAATGGCGTTAGCTAATGATTCCAGAGCTGTATTGAATAGGTCGGGTGATAGAGGACATCCTTGTCTTGTACCAGATCTGAGAGTAAAATATTTGTTTTTTCCATATTTAGATTACCATACTGTCTCACAAGTAAAAGTTTTATTTTATTTTATTTTTTGGTAATAAGGAAGAAAAAAGGCAGAAGGAAAATGTTGCAAGACTATTCTGCTACAAGTCTGTACATGGTTAGATTCCTAAATTTCTGTGTAATAATTTGTGTATAGTACTACTTTGTTTTATTTTTTCCTCATATTCTATAAGAACTTAAAATTTGATACATCAATACTTGATAGGAAAGATCTTGATATTCAGACAGATAATGAGGTTACACTCAACTGCATATCTTGTAGGGTAATAATAATATGCTTCTCTTCCACAGTGTTAACAACCTAAGTTTGCAGACCAAAAATTAGAGAAAAAGAAGGGCTGCAAAGACACACAACATTTTGACCCTCGCCTATCAAGTTCAATGAAGACTCAGGACATAGAAGAACCTATACTGTAACATCATGTAACTTAGTTGTGTCCAAAATTTTCTGATCAAGGAGATTATGGGGCCACAGAGAAGTATGATCGCTGATGTAGAGTGTGCCCAAAGAGAATCACATGGAGTGGAAACTTTCTCTCAGGCTTTCACAGAGAGCAAATTGGTCAAGCAATGGTGGTGACTCATCCATATGGCTGACACTGACAAAGGATCTACAAAGTGAGGTACAGGGTCACAGGATGACTTTATCAAATTGAAGTAGAAGCCTTCTAAATACATACTTCTTGTCATGACATACCAATTATTACCGTACTGTCTCTCAAGCAAATGTTTTTTCTTTAAAGTGCAATAAATTAAAAAAAAACACAAGAAAAAAAAAAAAAGTCACAGATCTGTCCTGCTACAATGCTGTATATGGTTAGATTTCTTAAATTCTGTATAAAAATATGCAATTGTTTATTCATAGTCTTTAAATATTTTTCATTTTTAAATTTTTTCTCCATATTCTGTAGGGACTTAAAGTTTAACATATCAATACTTGATGGAAAATATCTGTTCCATGTTATGCCTAAGATGTTTGATATTCAGACAAGTAGTGAGGTTAAAGTCAACTGCCTATGTTGTAGGGTAATAATAATAAGCTTCTCTTCTGAAGTGTTAACAATTTAAGTTTGCAGACCAAAAATTACAGTAAAAGAAAGGCTGCAAGGAGAGCTAACATTTTGGCCCTAGCCTTTCAAGTCCAGTGAAGCCTCAGGATATAGAAGAACCTATACTGTAATATCATGTAATGCAATTGTGTCCCAAATTTTCTGATCAAGGAGATTATGGGGCCACAGAGAAATGTGATCAATGATGTAGAGTGTGCCTAAGGAGAGTCACAGGGAGAGAAAACATTCACACAGGCTTTCACAGAGTACAAATTGGTCAAGCAATGGTGGTGACTCATCCACATGGCTGACACTGACAAAGGACCTGAAAACTCGGTACAGGGTTATTTGACTGACCTTATAGGATACAAAAGTTACATTTCTTGTTATATAGGTCTTGCTTTATTTTGGTCTTAACCATCTAGCAGAAAAGTAGTAAAACAAAGTATATAAAGTAAGGCCATGTTAATATGCTGAGTTGTGAAACACTCAAGTCAGCAACTTCTGTGGATAACCCACTGCTACTGTCAACCACTCGAATGTGTTGGATTGTTTGGCTGAATTCATGCACCTATACCACTTAGATGCCAATGGAATACCTATCTGACAATATTAAACAAAAAAGGGGGATACAAAGAAGTACTATTTTGTATCTATATATACAGAATAGTTAGGATAGATATACAATCACTTTCCCTTAATTCAATGAGAAGATTTGAACTAATAGTGTTTGTACAGGATATCCTGTCTGCATCTTGTACTATGGATAACCGTTAAGAAGATAAAAAAGTACAATGTATTAAATATCGAAACTGTCCTATTAATCAGTTTTGAAACTGTCTGATAGCTATTTGTTTCTCAATAAAATAAAATAAAAACTTTTCTAACTGATACACATCATTTATTTCAAAATTTGAAAATCCAAAAATATTGCATAGGACTCAAATGTAGAGGAAGAAACATGTCAGTAGTTCCTCTAAATGAAACATCAGAATCAAGCTATTGAAGCTCATGCATAAATACAGCTGATTCTAACATTTCTCCCCTTCTCCAAAGTACTAGTGGTGATTTCCTTTGGTTCTCCTGTGGACTTTTAGGACAAATCAGTATATTGTCTTCAAATCAACCAATAAGACTTACCTTCTTAGAAATCTCTTCAGTAGGAGGTCTGCACCTTCAGATTTGCAGCAATGCAGGAAGTATTGGCTTTTGTGTTTTAAAAAGATGGCAAATCAGCAAAAGTCTAGGATACTGAAGACCAGGATGCTGAAATCTGAAATGCTAAGAAAATGAAGTATTTCTAAAGATAACAAATAAACACAATCCTGGTTAGAGTCATACAATAATTTCAGAAGTGGTGTGTTTCTAGCTAACACAGCAGAAGAACAGGGACAGAATATGCATCTCCTCTCATCTGTGCTCCCAAATTGGGCTTTCCTCTAAAAGCAGAACTGCAGTTTTTTCCTTGTAATATCTTAGTGATCACACGAGTAGGACTCAGCTAGAGTTTAATTTTTTTTCATACAAATCTCAACAAATGAAAGAAGTTCAAATATTAGAATATTCACATTCAGCAGCCTTACTCACCACTCACTAGGCATCTATATGGTACTTGAGATCCTGAAACTCTTAGTAAACTTAGGAGGTACTTTCTAGCTATTTATACCTTCATTCTTGCTGACAGAGTGGGCGTGGTGGGAGGATTTCTTTTGCTAACTTTAGTGAAATGCATTTCCTAGAAAGGGGTGTTGTCTGCTAGGTCTGTACTTGTTAAGTATTATACGACTCAGTCAGGCTGTTCATAATAGTGCCCCAACAAGGGGCTTGCCAGAGCATGATGTGATGTTAAACATGTGAGTTTATCAACTATATCTAGACACTGTGCTTGTAGTGATCCTCTTGACTATTGCAAGATTGAATTACTTCAATAATGAAGTGAATGATGCTCAGTCTCTTGTAATACTTATAGAGAAACAACATCGAATTATAGTCTTGAAACATCTGTAAGAGTACTAAAGTTCAGGCAGGGATGTTGAACCTATGAAACTTCTGCTATGCAATTTTTTGTGTAGATTACAGAAGCTTTATAGAGTATGACAGTTCTCATATGTTAACAAAAGGGACAAACCAATGGGTGGTGTGTGGACGTCCATCAGCTGACCTGTAAGCAATATGATTCCAGGGCTGGAAATAAAACCTCCAAGCACAGGGAGTGCAGACAAATGATCTGAGGCTATTTATGTGTCAGGAGAGAGCTGATTATCTTAGTTCAAGTTAGTCCCATAATGGAAGGTTGATTTCTGGATTTGAAACCATCTGAATATGCGTCAAAGAAAAAATTAAGAAGAATCTTCAGCAATGGTCTCAAACACTTGTGGGTATTTGTGGCTTTTTTTTTTTTGTCTTTTCGAGACAGGGTCTCACTGCAGTTCAGGCTGGCCTTAAGCTCACTTTGTAGCTCAGGCTGGTCTCGAACTCACCAACAATCCTCCTGCCTCAGCCTCCCGAGTGCTGCGATTACAGGCATGCACCACCACGCCCAGCTCTAAAATCAAATTTTTTTTTTCTTTTTTTTTTTTTTTTGGCAGAACCGGGGATAGAACTCAGAACCTAATGCTTGCCAGGGAAGCACTTATTCCACTGAGCCATCTCCCCGGCCCCTTGTGGCTTTTTTTGACGAGTGTAGGCACAATTTGGGTTGCAGTTTATGTGTATATGTTGATATATACTTATCTACAGCACGGGACAGTGAGAGATGTGAGGGTGGACCAACGAAATTTAAAGTCCCAAACAAGAGCTACAAAGTAGAGGATGTACGGCAGGAATCACCATGATTGAAGACCTTTGTTGCTCTTAAATTCATGGGATGATGGTATAAGTATATTACATTATAGCTTTTTGCTGTCAATTCCAATTCTAATGTACAACACAATTCCTACTATTACTTTAAAAAATTAAAAGTTCTACAACTTATTTTGTGCATATTTTAGTAGATGAAACAAAGGAATGCCTGAAAATGTATATTTTTCCTAACTTCGGAGACATGATTAAAGAAATAGTGATCTGACCCATTCCATAAAATTCTTAGATCAATGCAAGAGAAAGACAACTCCAGCTTGATACACTGTCAAAGTGGTCATGCATGGCAGTGAGAGGAGGGAGATCACAGTGCTTTCAATGTATGTCTGTCTATTCTTGGACACTATGAGGAAAGTAGGAAAGGTACACCATTCATGCATCTGTGTTTCTTGACACAAGACTGAATGAAGTTCTACTTCATTGTGGCAACTGTTATCTGACTTTCACTGGTAGGGACAAGGCCTAACTTCCTATTTTCTTCCTCTGTTTTATGTTGCCAATATCGATTATTGCCACTGAGGAATTTATAAAAAACAGAAAATTATTTGTCTAACTTCTAGAGGCTGGAATGTTTGAGAGTGAGGTGTTAGCATTTGATGGTAAATGCTGGTTTTATCCTCAGGAGAGAACAAAAAGGAGCAAATTACCTCTCACACACTATTTTTATAGTGTTATTAATGGGTTCAGTAGTTTTGAAAGAAAAAGACATTGATAGGAAGTAATTTTCCACAAGAACAACAAAAAGCAAAGCTATGTATTCCGTTGGATGAAGTTAAGCCAAACGGATACAAACTTGACTAAGGACAACAGTTTCAGATGAAAGAGAAAACTTCAGGAAATACGTATGTGGTAGAGGGCATGATGATAAAGAAGAGAGTGCCACACAAATCTTGTTTGCTTACAGTATAAAATACAGGTGTATGTTTAAAAAAAGATGATGGGGAAAAGAATATTGAAGAGTCATACTTTCAAGGACAGGCAGCAAGACCAGATCGAAGAGTATAAGCATCATGTATAAGCATTGTATATCTAAGTATATAACAAATTATAAAATGTGATTTTAGACATCTACCTCTATGTTACTAATAAAACATTATTGAAATTATGAAAGATGAAAAGCAAATTATGATGCAAAAAGTACTTAATGAACACCAGTTTTTTATGTTTATTTCAGAATGCGGTTCCTCATGTCACCAAAATAATCTTTAATTGGAAATATTATTGTATAACATATTTAAATGTTATATAATGGATTTATGTGTAGTTAGCTGTGCATATAAATGTGCATATAGACCCATGAATGTATGCTATAAGAATTATATCTGACAAAAAATTAAAAAATGTCTAACGAGACTTGATATTCTGTAAGTCTAGTATAATTGACATAAAATTTGAAAGGGGGTAATACATTGTAATTTGTGTATCTTTGGCCTCAGAACATAATGGTAGAATGTTTGGGCTATTTCTTTTTTTTTAAGATAAGTTGGACATTAATGTCCTGGTCTCTTAACAGTATTAAACTTCTTAGTGTAACCACTTAGAGTATTTCAAAGCTAAAGGGCATCTAAGGATGCTTGAACATGTGTCACGTCTTGTTTAGTGCATGTAGACAGTGGGTTGCAGTCAAGTAATCATGACTTAGTTCAGGTGATCATGAATGCACTTTTACAGTACTAACAAAGAATGTAAGTGTGTGATAACAACTCCTCTAATAATTATACACTAACAAAGAGGGTAGCTTTGGCTGTCTTGCCCTCTTATGCTCTAACCTGTGTGCTTTTGTGGTTCATATCTTGCACACATTTTTTACCTGGGGACCACAACTCATGAAATCTCTCTTAGGTCCCCTCATGAGCTGACAAATTCTCTATTCTGTTTATCAATTTTTTTCTTCAACTTCACACTTTTTCCTCTAAACAATAGACATCCAATTCAAATAGCAAATGTCCTAAATCAAGTTCATATTTACTATTTGAGTATAATTCAGAAACATATTTTCCATGTCTGTTGTTTGTCTAAACTATTATAGCTTCTCTTTTGGATGGCTAACAATCTAAGTTCACAGATCAAAAATTGGAGAAATGGAAGGGCTATAGCCTTTCAAGGTCAGTGAAGACTCAGGACACAGGAGAATCTGTACTGTAATATCATTTTACTTAGTTGTGCCCCAAATTTTCTGATCAAGGAGAATATGGAGCCACAGAGGAAAGCAATCAATGATGTATAGTGTGCCTAAGGAGAGTCACATGGGGAAAAAACTTTCTCTCAGGCTCTCACAGAGAGCAAACTGGTCAGGAATGACCGTGACTCATCCACATGGCTGACACTAACAAAGGATCTACAGAGTGAGTTTTGGTGGTACAGGACAAGCCCTGAGGGACCTTGAACAATCTCATCAGATTCAAAAGCTACATTTTTTGTTATATAGGTCTTGCTTTATCTCGTATAAAAATGAGGTATATAAAAATAAAGCCATAATAATAAGCTGAGCAGTAAATGGCTTTAGTCAACAATTTCTTCAGATAACTCACCATTATTGTGGACTGATTGACTGTGTTTGATTGTTTCATTGAGATTAGGCACCTATAATAATTGAATGATAATGGAATGCCCATCTTTGATAGGACTAAAAAAAAGGGGATACAAAGGAAGAACCATTCTGTGTTTGTATAAACAGTACAGTTGGAATAAATATACAGTACTCTGTATAATTCTATGAGAAGCAAGATTTGCACTAATAGTGTTTGGACAGGATAGTCTGTCAGCTTCTTGTACTATGGACAATGACTAGGAAGATAACAAGGCAGAAAGTATTAATTATTAAAACTATGCTATAATTCAGCTTAAAAAATAAGTATACAGCAACATTCTCTTAATTCATTGATAAGAGACATCTGCTCTAATGGTGTTTGTAAGTAGAATATCAAGAATGAGCCTTGTATGACAACCACTATGAAAAGAATATGCAGTGTGTTAGTTATTGAATTTGTCCTGCTAATTTGATTTGAAACTCTCTCATTGCTATTTGTTCTTCAATAAAATAAAAAATAAACTATTATAACAGAAAAAGCAAAAAAATAAAAACCTTGTCAAACTTTTAGAACTAATGTGAAAAGTAAGTGACAAATAATTGCAAAATACCAGGTATGACAGCAAATATAATGTACATTTGCATTCCACATATTGGTTTGTGTTATTGAAAATTAACTTCAGTCTTGGGCTAAAGCAGATGAGTCTGGGACAGAGTCCTTGTGGATTCACACATGTGGAAGGGGAAAGCAAATATTAGTGCTAGGAGAGTGACCATGGAGCCATTCATGTTTGAGTAAAGGAGGGGAATTACATATCTGACAATGGACAGGGCCACCCACAATTTCTCCTGACACTCTACTACATGCCTACAATCATCAAAAGACAATCAAGTGGTAGATACAGTACCCATTATGTCTCCTCCAGGAGAAAAATTCTAAAAATATATACTTATCCTGACCTAATTAACCCTCCCAGGACACAGGTCCTCACCGCTGAAACTCCCACTGGACTTCAGCCCCCACCTGCGCCTTATTTTGGTTTCCCTAAACAGCACACATCTTATTCGTACATCACCAGGCTGAGTCTTCAAGGATTACATCTAAAGTATAAATGGAGATATTTCTTTTATTCTGAGCACAGCACTCTGGTTTATGAGCCATAAACTATTTGCTTAAGAGAACATTATATAGAGAGTAAATAGAAGACTCAGGAAGCAATGTTTTAAAAGTAAATGTTTATTGCTTTCAAATTATCAAAGCTATTGTTTAAAAATATGGATTTGGCAAGCAAAAAAACTGAAGAAGGAATAAGTTAAAAAGCATTTGTCAAGCTAGCTCAGTGGACCAAGCACTTGCTTAGTAAATTAAGGGGCCTGGCTTCGATCCCTGGCCCCACCCACATGCGCCTGACTGGGTGGTGGAGTCTGGGCGTGGTTGTGGAACCATATAATCCCAGCACTAGGGAGGCAGAAATCAGAAGGATCAGCGTGAATCTGAACTGTGTAGTGAGACCCTGCACAAAAAAAGAAAGAAAAGAAAAGGAAAAGGTAAAGCATTTCTAAAAAAACTATCTTACAGCTGTTCTTTGTTTACATTTTTGTTTCATTTTTTGGTTTCTTCTTTTGTTTCTGACCATATATTTTGTAGTTTCCTTTTTGTTTATCTACTTGTAGTTGTGGCACTATGCATTGAACCTAGGGTTCCTGCCACAAAACTTAAGAAAAAAAATGTTTTGAGACAGAATATTACTACGTCTTTAAATTAGCAAGAGACTTGCTGGGCTTGAAGTTCTGATCCTCCAGCATTAAATTCTCCACACGCTGGGATTTTTAGGCATGCAGTATGGTCACAATCTTAGAGCTGGTTTGAACATGAACATTCTTTTAAACTTGTATCTGATATATTTTTTTCCTAATCTTGCATCTTATATCATTTGTTAAATCTGCATCTTGTCTCCATCAGCATCATTAATAGCAGCATCCAGGCTTTAAGGACTTCAATAAATTTCAAATTGCAATCAGGATTGAGTAGTTTTACCTTTCTTTTTCCTGTTTGGTGACCTTAAAAAAAGAGAATGACGAAGGTAAATCAGTTGAGGTACAGCTGCTCAAATATTTTCCCTTCTCTTAAAATCTGTAGTTGTGAAAAGTTTTCGCAGTATAAAATAGAGACTTACCTTACACATCCAAAGGCCACATCTCCTTTCTTCCCTTTTTTCCTGTGTATCTTTTCTGAATACCTGTCCTTGGAGTGACACACTGTCCCTTGTTCAGGACTAGGAAATGTGCTGATTACTACTAGCCAGCAAGAGTAGAGAAAGAGGAGGGGGAGTAAGAGCAAGAAGAGGAGAAAGAGGAGGAAGAGGAGGAGAAGCAGAAGGGCACCCTTGTGTTCTGAACGTTTTAGGCTAGTTTTGCTAATTTAGATTTGCTTTGCATAGCACTGATGAACTTTTTGGCAGAAAATATTTTCTCTATTCATAGAGGATTATCCTGTGATCCTTGGTGATTAAAACTTTAAACCAACTAGAAAAGAAATATACTCAGAAAACAAACAAGTTTGCCTAAATTGATAATTCTTATTAAATTATCTTTGTGCTTTAATAGTTTTTTAGTTTAGGATAGAGAACACTGAAAGTCTTTAAAAGTTTAGTCACTGTGATTTAAATACTGTTATTATGAAGAAGATGTCAGCTGACTAACTAGAATAGCAAACATCATTTTCTATTCCTAGTTGAGCTGTGTGTAAAGGCAGCAACCCAAGTTTCTAAAGCATGGCAAAATATATGTGTATTCCATTAGAAGAGTGAAGGTCCCATGAAATGCTTACCCTGAGGTGACTGTGAGGCACAGACATCAGCTTGCAGCTGTCCCCACCAGAGACCACTTTAAAGCAAGTGAGGTGAAGTTTATCACCTTCTTCACATGGGATACTCGCCAGGTGTCCAAATACCTCTACTTCCATCTTTGCTGTATTGTCTTGTATTTCATAAAGGATACGTTTTCCCCTAACAGTTTTCTGCAAAAGAATATTAACATACCTCTTCTGAGAAATGTATTGGGCATGTTGTTCACTGTTCTCAGAAATACAAGTTGTTAGCGGAAATGCTGAATATCCATAAGGTGAACAGAATGGGAAATTCAAGATTGGAGATATCAAATAGCGCTGAATATTTGGGGGGAGAAATTCTCTCTTTTGAAAGCTTCATGTGCCTCCTTTTGCTTCAAGTCTTTAAGGAGCAACCTTTCCAGATAAATTATCTTTCTATTTTTTTTTAATTTTTATTTTATTATTATTTTTTCCATTTATTTTTATTTTATTAAAATACAAGTGTCAATCAGACAGTTTCAAAACACCTTAACCATACAGAGTCAATGAATTAATACATTGCAAATTGTTTTCATAAGGTTTTGGCATTGTACAAGGTGCATGCATGATATTATATTTACAGGTTTTTTTATAGCTGAATTATATCAAAAATTCAATAATTATTTACCTAGTGGATGACCATAGCACTAAAAGAAGACATAATATCCCGTCCAACCACCATTAGTGCAGATCTTGCCTGTCATAGAATTATGTAGAAGCACAGCATTATCTATCCCAACTGTACTGTCTATACACACACATCATGATTTTTTCTTTCTACAACCCTTCCTTTGTCTACACCTGTCAAAAGTGGGCACTCCATTGACATTCAACTACCTTAGGTGCTTGAACTCGACACCACAATCCAATACAGTCCAGCATTCTGCAACCATAGGGAATTATTCAAAGAAATTGTCGACCATATCCATTTACAGCTCAGCTTAACATTATGGGCTCACGATGTATACTTCATTTTTATACTTTTATACTTTTCTGCAGGATGGATAAGACCTAGGTAGATCAAAACTTATATACCAACACATGTACTTTATATTTCCTATGTGGTCATTGAAGTCTTCTCAGGGTTTATCTTGTAGTCCTGTACATTATTCTATAGTTCCCTTGTCTGTGTCATCCATGTGGATGAGTCACGGCCAATGCTTGACCACATTGCTCTCTGTAAGAGCCTGAGAGAAAGTTTTCTCTTCATGCGACTCTCCCCAGGCACACTATAGAACTTCAATCTCTTTCCTCTGTGGCTCCACAATATCCTTGTTCAGAAAATTTGGAGCTCAACTGAGTTTCATGATGTTGCAGTACAGGATCTCCTATGTCCTGAGTCTTTGCTGACCTTGAAAGGCTAGGGCCAAAATGTTGGCTGGCCTTGTGGCTCTTCTATTTCTCCAACTCTGACTTGTGATCTTAGGTTGTTAACCATCCAGAAGAAAAGCTGATTAGTATCCTGCAGCATATGCCATTCACTTTGCCTTATCTGACTCAATTGATTTTACTTGTTGTACATT
>PVKA01008871.1:0-70938 GCA_004027165.1 Ctenomys sociabilis
ATAGGTAGATAGATAGATAGATAGATAGATAGATAGATAGATAGATAGATGATAGATAGATAGATAGACAGACAGATAGACAGACACAGACAGACAGACAGACAGACAGACAGACAGACAGACAGACAAAGACTGTATTCCTACCCATCCTCTCTCAAGGACTTTATCACTCACAAATTCAGAAAACCCTTTGAAAATCAGAACACTCAAAACTTGAAACAGAGCTCAAATTCACATCACATATCCTTATTTTTAACTTTGCTTTGTTATATGCTTAAGTCACCAACAGAATCATCTGATTTAGGGTTTTCTTTTTATGACTTCAAATGGTCTCCCCAAATTTCACTTTTTCACCTCCTCTCAAGGTCATTTTCATCAAACTTTTGTGCTTGGTACTATGTTCACTAAGAAAAGTATTGCTTCAGAACATTTTATGCATTCTCATAGCTTCTTCCATCAATGAGGTCTATTGATACATGTCTACACGCCAAAACTTTGAGAAATATCTCTGCCAGAGCAAGATTCAGGCTTTCACAACATAACATTAATAAGTTTAGGATGTAATTGATTATCTCCTTCAAAAATCCTTTGAAACCTCCCAATTTCCACTGCCCTATTCTTAATTATCTGCCTTTGTTAAACCATACCATTCTGACGCTGGACTGCTACCACCTGAGGTTGTCTTTTATATTCTTCTCCTTTTAGAATTACGTTGTTGTGCACTTATTTGTCAAGACTATTCCAAGTTTCCCAACCTTTAACTCTTTTTATTAATTTTATTGAGAACAAACAGCAAAGAGACAGTTTCAAAACTGATTAGTAGGACAGTTACAGTAATTAATACATTGCAAATTGTTGTCTTCCTAGTAGTTATTCATAATGTAAGATGCAGACATGATATCTTGTCCAAACACTATTAGTACAAATCTTCCCTCTCATTGAATTAAGAGAAAGTAGCTGTATATCTATCCTATTTTGAATACACAGATATACACACACACACACACATACACACACACACACATATAGATATAGATATAGATTTCACTACAAAATGGTCCTTCATTTATATCCCCCTTTTTTGTTTAGTTTTGTCAGAGATGGGTATTCATTGCCATTTAAATATTGTAGGTGCATGAATTCAGAAAAATAATCCAGTATAGTCCAGTAGTCCATAATAGTAGTGGGTTATCCATAGGACTGGCATTGTCAGAAGTTGTTGACTTGAGCCTTTTATAACTCAGCATATTAATATGGCTTTAATTTTTATACCTCATTTTTATACTTTTCTGCTGGTTGGTTAAGACTAAGATAAAGCAAGACCTATAGAACAAGAAATTTAACATTTGTACCTGACAGGAACAGTCAGATTCCCTTAGGATTTACCCTGTAACCCTGTACCTCACTTTGTAGATCCTTTGTCAGTGTCAGCCATGTGGATGAGTCATGGCCATTGCTTGACCAATTTGCTTTCTGTGAAAGCCTGAAAGAAGGTTTTCTTTCTAGGTGACTCTCCTTAGGTGCATTATACATCATCAATCACTTTCCTCTGTGGCCCCATAATCTCCTTAATCAGAAAATTTAGGACACCACTGAGTTATAGGATGTTACAGTATAGGTTCTCTTATGTCCGGAGTCCTCACTGACCTTAAATGGCTAGGACCAAAATGTTGGCTATCCTTGTAGCCCATCTTTTTCTCTAATTTTTCCAACCTTTAACTTTTTAAAACTAGAACTTCCAGTCTCTGATGAAGAGGACTTACCTGGCTTCAGCTACTATAATAGCCCGACTGTCAGAAAGATTCACACAGAGACAACTTCATAAGCATAATGCAACGCTGTGTCTCTCATTCTCCCCATTGTGTGTATTTCTCTCTCTTCCTCTCCTTCTTTCCCTGTCATACAGGTTACTAACAGATGTCTCACAGCTTTATAAACTGAAGTGTGGTCATACATTGAAGCTTCTAAGGCTCTACCCTGAAGACTAAATCTCAAAGTGTTATGATGACTTCCAGTACACTTTCTAAACTAGTCCCAACCCATCCCCGAGGTTCTCTGTGCTTACTCTTACAAGATTACTCAAAGTTGATAGAAGAGTCCAAGGACTTACAAATCTCTCTGTATTTTCTTGTAATGGTTCCTGCACCTAAAATAAGCTTTCTTGCAGGCAAATCCCTACTCATTTCAGGAACCCCTGGAAATCCAACTCCTCTGCACACCTATCCTAGCCCTCCCAGACAAACTTAGGAGCCATGGCCTCTTCACAGCACATATACATTTACACAGAGCTCATGACATGTTTGTTATTTTAACCCAATGTGGTTCCCACTGGATAATACTTTTGTCCCCCTCTTTATTTACCATCCTTTTATCTGATACCTTGTTCATAGTAGATTTATAATATCTGATAGTTTAATGGAAGTAGAAATTATAATCACCAAGGTTACATTTTAAATTAGTTTACATGTAATGACATGATCAATTAATGGTCACTGAATTATAGTATAGAAGAAGAAAAGGCTGCAGAAGTTATCTGACAAAAATCAGGCCTGTACGATGGGTCTTTCCTTAGGGTTCCACCACATCCTCTGCTGCTCTTGCCCTGTGGCTTAGGTCCATCAGTGATTGGAGCCTGCGGCCAACTATCAAATGTGAAGGCATCTTATGAAAACTATTATTTTAAAATTGTTAATTTAAAAGAACTCTATAGCTCAATGGACTCAGTGCCTGTGCTGAATGGTCCACCGAGACCAGGCATGGCGGTGCACACCTATAATCCCAGCACTGGGAAAGCTGAAAGCAGGAGGATCACTACAAGTCTGAGCTACATAGTGATACCCTGTACCAAATACATAAAAAGAATCTGCTGTCCAAAAGACCAGCAGTATGGTGACAGAAGTGATAGCATAGCCCAGGTTTCCCCATCTACTCTGACAGTGTTGGTCTTGCCACATTCTGATGCTTCTTGCTGAATATTCTCCCACATAATGACATATGCTTTGCTGTCATGCCTTCCTGTCCACCCTGGGACTCTGAATTCCCACCAAATGAAGGTAACCAGCATACGCCACCCTGACTGACAACCAGCAAAATCAGCTTAAATACTCTGACCACTAGGAAGTTTATTGCTTGTCCAGAAGCCCATTTCTTCTTCATCCACACCTTCTATTTAGACACCTTCCCTTACAAAGAAAGCCACTGTCTACCCTGAAATTCCCAATGACAGCTCTTAGACTTTTCTCTTTAACCTCAGCAACTGTATTTTCTTCCACCATTCTTCAAAACATTTCATCAGGAGTCCCCAGTTCTACCAGGTGCCCTCTTCTTCCTCATAGATTAGTACCTACACCTAAACAGCTTTCTGTCTTGCAAAGAGAATGGAAGCAAACACTTGAAAGAATTCCTTCAGTGCCTATTTCACTAAATTTTCAATGCAAAATTTCCATTTCCATCAGCTCTGTAGGATGCTGCCACAGTCATACATGGGATCCATCAACAGAAAACATTACCTGAAACTGTTCTGCTTTCAAACCAAATTACATTTTTTAGAGACCAAAAGTGGAGAAAGCAGAGCAATCCAAGCATACTGAGATGCAAGCATGCAATTTCAGAAAAAAAAAAAATTGAGAGCCATATTACCTTAGAATACAAGCGAATTCAACCAAAACTTTTCAGAATGAATTAAAATATTTCAAGACATTAGTTTCTATTTTTTCCCTTTCAACCACCATGGCTAACCTAACAAAGCACTCGCTAAAATGTTATTTCAAAACATCAAATATTCAGTATATATCTTTGATAGGATTCCAACCATCTAAACTCCTGCAGAGATTCTGTTTCAGAATCCTACTGTGAGCAGAAAAACAAAAGCAGGAATGTATTTCTCAGTTTATCTCACCTCTTTCCTATCTGTCCCTTCATTATTTAAACCCAGAGGAGTCCTATTTTGATAATAGTATAGAGACCTAGGTAAAAATAGTATAGGCAGTATGAGAGGGCTAGCCCATCAGGGGAGTAAGTTCAGAGGACAAGAACACATTGCAACTGTAGCTGGAGGCTTGTTTGTTTGAGGCCAGGCCTCAAGATAAAAAATGACTACGCCTACGGCCATCCCCAGATAATTGATATCATCTGGTCCAACAAAATCTACATAGACATTAGTCAAGATAGACATTAGTCACCTCAGTGTGTGTGACCAAGACCTCCTAATCCAGTCCTTCCTCAAAAAAGTCTTTGTTCTTTCCATGTACACTTGCTGTGAGCCTTCTTCCCCATTTAATCAATATTACCTATGCAGCTGTATTAGTAATCTTATTGGTGGGTCATAGTTTTTACCTACATTGTACCCACCTCATGCCTTTGTGCCCACCTTGTGATATTTGCTCTATAAAGCTTACTTTGAAAAGTGGGCTCAGTAACAGGCCACTTTCCTATTCTCTCTTATCTCTCAGGAGTTACCTTCCTCAATAAATTT
This sequence comes from Ctenomys sociabilis, assembly GCA_004027165.1. NCBI lineage: Eukaryota > Metazoa > Chordata > Mammalia > Rodentia > Ctenomyidae > Ctenomys > Ctenomys sociabilis. The sequence goes on from PVKA01008871.1 coordinate 4,475, forward strand.
TTCCTACTTTTAACCTCCAATAGTTCTTAGAATTTAGCATTTGATTTTAGGAAGCACAAACGTGATGCATCTAACATCTAACAAGTTAACAGCGACATATTTTCCCTATATCATTTGGAGGTCCCAGCAAGATAATTGGAAGGAGGTAAGAATTTGTTATTATTTCATGGCTTGTGGATCATAACTTATTTCGGTAAGCCGAAATTTTCCTCTTTTGTATGTCTGTTGTGCCTGTTTTATACATTTTTTGCTAAAAAGATGATAAAGTTGAGAGTGTGGGAAACTGATGGAACATTTTATTTTTTCAGACAAAGTCTTATGTTGAATTTACTTATGTTCTTTGCTTGACCTGTTTGACTTGTTTTGTAGTAGTTAGCTTATTTTTGACAACAGTGCCAGGGAAAAATAATTTTAGAATATTCTTTGGTGAACTTTAATACTAACCCAACTGTGAATTCATACAATGCTAGAAAATGGAGCCTTTTATGAAAACTAGCTAATATTTAAGAAATATATATGCATATTAATAAATGACAGAACTTCAGCTACCAGTTTAAAGGCAATAGAATGGCAATCAATCTTAAGACTTGTGGGCTGGGCAAAAAGCTCAGCAGATTAAAATGCCTGCTTAGGCAGACACAGGAGCCAGGGGTTCGATCCCCAGCCTGCTGTGCCAGCCCCACCCTTGGGGCACACTGAGACAGCAATTGAGAATGGTCATGGTGGTGCACCCCTGTAATCCCAGCTCATGGGAGGCTGAACACAAGCTTTTTCAGAACAGCACCCCTTAAAGGAGGTACATGGAAAATTTGCTCCTACTTGGGTTCATATGTCCTTTTCTCTCAGTGATCTCAAACTTATGAAACAAAATCTGGGAGAGTTTTCAGATGATCCTGATAGGTACATAGAGGTCTTTAAGGACCTGCTTAGTCCTATGAACTACATTGAAAATGTTGAATATTACTGTTAAGTCAAACATTTACTTCTAATAAGAGAACAGCAGCATTCAAAGCTGGTATTTATATTTGGAGATGAATATCATATGGTTAATTTTAGGTGGTCAGAAGACAGGTATCCGGAGAAACGGTGGCTCCTACCAAGAGCCTAAGAAGTCCTTACACAAGGTCCCTGAAGGCCTGGCAAACACAAGGAGACTACAAGACATCTTCAGACATGTATTCTTGAAATTCTATGAAGGATAAAATCTAAGGCCTTCATTCATTGTACACTATCAACTATTCACCAAGAAAAAGATGAGAATATCTTTGGCCTTTTATATCATTTACAAGAGTCATTGATAAAATGAATCCTGACTTGATAGAAAGACTGGTTACACTTTTTCTTTTTTTTAATGTGAGAAGGACTTTTTGTTTTGATTTTTGTTTTGTTTTGTTTTGTAGGCTGGCTCAAGTTACCTTCAGGGTGGATCTGGTGTGACATATAGAGTTATGGATTGAACTGCAGTCCCCTACACTTGACTAAATTTGCCCAAGCAGGTGCTTTAAACTGGGTTATGATCTTAACCATCCAGCAGAAAAGTATGAAATGAGGTATATACAATAAGGCCATAATAGTGGGCTGAGCTATGGATGGCTCTAGTCAACAACTTTTTTGGATAACCCACTATTATTGTGGACTGCTGGACTGTTTTAGAATGTTTTGCTGAATTCAAGCACCTATAATAATTGAGTGACAATGGAACACCCAGCTTTGACAGGACTAAACAAAAGAGGGGGATGCAGAGGAAGAACCATTCTGTGTTTGTATAAACAGTACAGTTAGGATAGATATGCAGTGCTCGGGTGTAGTTCTATGAGAAGAAATATATGCACTAGTGGTGTCTGGACAGGATATTCTATCTACTTCTTGTGCTATGGATAACCACTGGGAAGATAACAGTGTAAAAAGTATTAGTTATTGAAACTGTACTATAATTCAGCTTTGTAAAAAAGATAGGTATGCAGCTACATTTTCCTAATTCATTGATCAGAGGCGTCTGCTCTAATAGTATTTGTGCATGGAGTATCATGTATGCACCTTGTGCAACAGAAGGCCAATACAAAAACAATGTGCAGTATTTTTGAATCTGTCCTAGTGATTTGATTTGGAACTGTCTCATTGCTACTTGTTCTTCAATAAAAACAAAAAAATTTAAAAAAAAAGATTGCACAGACCTTAGAAGAATAATAAAATGTTATAAACAAACAAACAAACAAAAAAACCCGAGTTAACTCGCAAGCCCCTAGACTGATTATCGTTAAAGACAAGTTCATTATTCTAAGTTTTGGGGTGTACACTTGTAATTCCAGCACTTAGGAGGCTGAAGCAGGAGAATCACCTTGAGTCCCAAGCAAACTTTGGCTACTTAGTAGTTCAAGGCCAGGCTGAACTACATATACCCTGCCTCAAAAAAACACAAAAACAGCAACAAAAAAAGTTTATTACCTAGTTGCCTTCAGTTATCAGGGAAAAGCTACAAAAGATGGTTTTTGCTATAGATAGCTCACTTGATATGTTAGTAAGAATTGCCTAAGGCAGTATTTTATAATTGAGTAGATTATAATTATTATAGTATTTTATAATCAAGACAAGGAAGAAAGTAAAGGAAGAAAACAAAGAGACCACGGGGTAGTGAATACTTTGGTTGTCGAATTAAAAGGAACAGACTTCTAGTCTGACTCCTGGTGCTCTAAGAAGAGCTTAATAACAAAACTCACCTGCTACCACTTCCATGAATGACAGGTCACCCCACGAGAGACTATGATTTAAAAAAATCACAGCAGGAGGTCCCCTGAGCCATGCCCTGATTGCAAATATTACTACTAAATATTACTACTAGAAATTGAGGTCCCAAGGATCAGACCCATCTGACCAGCTGAGCCAGTAATACTAAAGGGCCCTGGGGCACTCTGTCCTCTTCTTAACCAGACTGTCATCTCCACAGAGGAGGCCAGGGTAACCATGACTCTAGAAGGAGAAGACACCAGGCTATTCTGTGGCACGTGTATGTCTCTTGGTCCTTCTTTTCAATCCTGGTGTTCCTTCCAGCTATCATACTTCCATGAAAGGAGTCACTAGAGAGGAGATAACTCACTATGTCTCACAATCCTTTGGCTATAAGTAGGATAGTTTTCTCTTCTCCCATTTCATTTTGATTATGCCTGAAAGTCCAGTTTCCTTCTAGGGAAAGCTGTCTTACCTTGCTTGAACACTGTAATACACATGTACCCAGGTCAGGTATACTGCCACCCTCTCATGAAGACAGAAATAAATCTCGAAGTACAGATAACTAAAGGCAAAATAGGAAGAGTGATAAGAGCTTCTCTGATTCAGATATACTTCAAAGATCCCACTATTTTTCCTCACCAGAGACAATATCCTGTAAGGCCTGTAGATAAAAAGGACTATTGCCTATAATCAACAACATCAGAGAACAAGGATAACTTACAACCTGTAAAGGCCCTTACAATATTCTAATCTTGGAAGTTCAAAAACACAATAGAGAATTGAGACTGGTACAGATTGGGGAACAAGGCCATAGTGCCAATCCAGCTGGTGACACTTAACATCTATACTCACCTTTCTCATATCCAAGAAGAGTCAGTGATTTCTCAGTTTCAGACTCAAAATATGTATTTTTAAATTCCTTTACATAAAGATTTCCAGTTTCTTTCTGCCTTTGAAAATCCTTATGGTCAAGCCTCTCAACTGACCCAGACTATGCTTCCCCAAGTGTTCAGAGACAGTCCCATCTTTTTGGTCAAATGCTTTCCCATGACTTGACATGTAGATGATATAGAGAAGACCTCTCTAGCCAAGGCACCCATGCTCTGCTGAATTTTCTAGCAAATAGAGGTATTAAGGTCTCTAGGTCTAAGGCACAACTTTGTATTCTTCAGATAAAATACTTGAACTATATCATATCTAAGGGAACCCAAACACTGAAGAAAGAGAAAATCAAACCAATATTTTCTTTCCCATAGCCCAAGATGCTAAAACAACAAAGAGAATTCCTAGGAATTATAAGCTCTTGTCACCTTTGGATAGCTGGGTAAGGTGAGATCACATAGTCACTCTATCAGCTTATAAAGGAAGCCCAAAAAATCAGCTATGTATATTTGAACCTGATTCCCACACTGCATTCCAGAAGCTTAAACAACTGATTCTAAATACTCTGGCACTGACCCTACCAACAGGATACCATTTCAATTCACATGTTGTTGAAAGTTGGGGTGAGGCTTTGGGAGTGCTCCCTCAGGATTGACGACTTGCTCAACTCTCTGTATGGTAACTGAGTCATGAATCAGACATTAGAGCAAAGGGATAGCCTGGGTGCCTTACAGCTGTGGCTGCCAGAGCTCTCCTCCTGTACTAGAGGCATCCAAGCTGATTTTAGGCAAAGATTGCCCTGCATAAACACATCACAATTTGGCAGAACTTCTTTCTCCCAGAGGGAGCCTCTAGCCATCACATGATTAACTCCTTAGATGCCAGGCTCTATTTCTAGAAGGACAATCCATCCAAAAAATCATGTTCCTCCTTAAACCCTGTCACCTTTCTAACAGAAAAGGAAGAAATTGAACTTGGAAGATGTGGCCGCACATAGGATATTCTCCATACACAGAAGACCAGTTAGACACACCCCCTACTAACTCTGATTGGGCCCTCTTCTCTGACGAAAATTCCTTCGTAGAAAGTTGGACAAGAAAGGCAAGGTATGTAGTAGTGACTCTACATCAGACACTTGAAAGTTCTTCATTTTCCCCAGGACTGTTGCCTGGCAGGCAGAATACATGGTTACAACAAAGGTTTTACAACTCAGTGAAGGACAGAAAATCACTAATATTGATTCAAAGTATGTTTTCCTAATGCTGTAGACTCATGCAACTGTATGGAAAGGAATTATCTGATGGTCAATGGATCTCCCATAAAGTATCATAAGAAGATAGATGAACTTTTATCATCTGTCCATATGTCATCCAAAGTGGCAATAATACACTGTAGAGGACACTAAAAAGAAGGTGACAAAGTATCCTAAAGTAATCAACTGGCTGACACAGCTGCAATAGAAGCTGTTCAAGGGCCCTCCCTTCAGGTTCCTCTAATCTGGGAAAGGTCCCTTCATCCTACTACACCTAAATATTCTCAGGCAAAACTCAAATGGGCTCTCTCCCACGAAATCAAGATTGTTACAATCAGATGATGGCAAATTGTTCTTTCCTGGGGCTAGTCAATGTAAAATGTTTAAGTCTTTACATCAATCCTTTCACTTGGGGAGAAACAAGACCCACCAGATGGCCTCAAAGTTGTTTACAGGAAAGAGACTTTCTCATATACAACAGATTTTTAATATATGTGAGTTCTACCAAAACAATAATCTTCTTACCCAGACCATAACCCCTCTAGATATACTGAGGTATAATAAATACCCTGAAGAAGATTGACAGCTCAATTTTATTCATTTGCCAAAGGCTAAGTGGCTTCAATACACAATGGTAAGGATAGATACTTTTCCAAATTGGGTTAATGTCTTTCCTTGTAGAACAGAAAAAGTACAAGAGATGGTAAAGGATTTGCTCTCAGAAGTCACTCCCAGATTTGGACTTCCTAAGAGCTTACAAAATGATACTGGTTTTTCTTCTTTTTTAAAAAATTTTATTGAGAAACAGCAATGAGACAGTTTCAAAGCTGATTAATAGGGCAGTTTCAATAATTAGGGGCTGGGGAGATAGCTCAGTGGAAAAAGCATTTCCCTGGCAAGTGCAAGGGTCTGAGTTCAATCCCTGGCTCTTCCAAAAAAAAAAAAATTAATACATTGGATATTATTGTCTTTGTAGTGGTTATTCATAGTACAAGATGCAGACATGATATCCTGTCCAAACCTTGGTCTCCTTTTAAAGCAACAGTCACATAGGGTATCCCTCAGACACTGAGCACTATCACCTTATTCATGGAGACCCCAATTCTGGGAAGGGTAGAGAAAATAAATGAAACCCTAAAGAGACAACTTCACAAAATGACTCAGGAAACCCAGCTACAGTGGCCTTACTTACCATTGGTTTTTATCAAAATAAGAAATAACACCTCAAATTCAATGTTTTAGTCCATTTGAAATGCTTTATGCCACCCTTTTCTCACTAATGATTTTCTTTTTGATAGAGAAACAGATGCCTTAACTAAAAGATGTTCCCTCTATGGCTAAATTCCAACAGATCCATCAGCAGCTAACAGAAGCTCAGCATAAAGAGATGGAAATCGCATATTGCAACCCATATTTAATACTGGTGAAGTCTCTTCACCATCTCCTTCCCTAGGACCAACTTGGGAAGGACCGCATACTGTGATACTGTGAACTCCATCATCTGTCAAGGTAGCAGGCCTGGATTGTGGAAACATCACACCCAAGGCAAGCCCTGAGAGCCAGAGACTGTTGCTGAGCACAAGCAACCATCTAAAATCTCAATCCTTGTTTAAGAAAAATCAAAATCTTCAGATAAGTAATCTGAGCTGTTACTCATTTTACTACTTAACCACTTAAAGGAGAGTACAATTCCACACTAAAGTGGGGACAGGAATATGTGGTCATGACAACAAATACTTTGTTGGATATGTGTACTGCTCCACCTGGCAAATATCTCAGAACTTCCTTGGTGAGTATCCATGCTTCAAGGAGATGACCTGAATAAGCTACAAGGCTGTTAATGAGACAAACAAATTTCAGTGATTGATAGTTTAGCCCACCACTACAAGGTAACTGAGTGGCCTATACATTCCACCCTTAATGATCTTGGACATAATCAAAATTTTTCCAAGAATCCTACTGAAGCCTATCTAAAGACCCTAGTAGAACCCCTAATAAATAAGAGTCCAATCATGAGAGCCAATAATCATAGAAATAAAAACATCTGCTTTTATATACAGGATGATTATATGTGACTAACACCAACTACAAGATAACTTAATAGAAAGTCCCCCTTGGAGAATAAGGAAATTGCTCTTATGCTCATACTGGCTTAACTCTAGTAAATACTAAAGATGGACAACCTCTGAGCAATATATACACAGCACGACTTTACAGGTCAAAGACTGGTTTGCAACAGACTGGTTTAATCACCTTGGAATTAGATGGGAAGCCCCAATGGCACTCACTGGTCCACTGAAATCAATTTGTAGTGCCCTGGATGGGTAGGGAGATGCATGCTGGGATTTCCATGATAATAAGACAATTGTATCAAAAAATATTAAACCTAAGTTACCCCATCTATGACATTGATGGTAAAGGGGGTGTTTCACTGGTCTGATCATTTGGCTTATGTATTTGTCCCTTCCATAGTATCAGAGAATTTCATGCAAGATATCAAAGCCCTGATTAACTCTATTCAGCAGACATTAAATGACACCTTCACTAGTTTCTCTCTCCTAAATGAAGAAGTAAAATTAATGGAGTACGCAGTCCTCCAAAATGAGATAATATTGGACATTCCAGCAGCAAGACAAGGGTATACTTGTGCTATTGTAAAAGCTAAATGTTGTGTGTACATTCTCGATCCTTCTATTAGTATCTCAATGGCTCTTCAAGATATTAAGCAACAGGTTAATGCCACATTGGATTCGGAAATTCCCTGGTCCTTCTCTTTACCCTCTCTGTGATATACTACTATAGGTCCTTCCTGGTGGAAACATTTGTTGGCTATACTCATCATAGTCTTGTTGATTGTATTATCATCCATGCATACATAACTGTTTCTTTAGCCTTGTCTCTTCCAGATTTAAAGCTATATGCTTATTAAAATGAGGATATCTGCTGTCCATTGAGAACCTTTACATGGACCCTCTCTAAAGTAACTCTAACTACTGATCACAACTATTTTCTTTCATCCATACATAACACTTCAAGGTGCCTCTTTTAAAAAGGGTAATTATATACAGCTTAAGTTAAATAGAAATGTTATAGGCCATCAAAAGGCCCTCAGTGGAGATGAGGCAGAGGACAAGAACACATTACAACTGAATCCATAGGCTCATCTATTGAAGACCAGGCCTCAAGATAAAGACAGAGTGGCCAGGCCTACATGCCTCCCAAGCAGATAACATAAAGACATCAGTCATCCTGGTGAGTAAGCAGGACTTCTTGATCCATCTCTTCCTAAGAGGTCTTTGTTCATTCCATGCATACATGCTACATGGCCTGCTTTACCATTGGATCAATATTACCTAAGCAGATATACTTGTAATCTTATTGGTTACAAGTTTTGACCCACATTATACCCTTCTTGTACTTGTGTATCCACCTCATGACTTTTTGCTCCACAAAGTTTCATTTAAAAGCACACTCACTGGAAACCCAGTCTTGGGTCCCTTCCTGATTCTAAAGAGCTATGCCCCTCAATGAAATTTTTCTAATCTTAATCTCCATTGTTCTTTAGAATTCATTCTTCAATTTTGGGGAACATAAACTGAAAGTAACATCCAAAGGGTTGGAGTTTATTATTTCCCCTACAGTAAAATTTCCACTGAAGAAGGTAAAGATTGAATAGAGTCTATCCCCCAACATGGAAAATGAGCCTGAGACAACCACTTTCAATAATTTAACTGTTTATTGATTATCCATTCATACCTGAGACTTGATTTCCACCTTCAATAATTTCAAAAGAGATTTTCAAAGAAGGCTCCATTCATGATCAATTTGTATCACACAAAACAAGACTTGAAAATGGGACTCTAATAAATGACATTATTATTATTATTATTATTATTATTATCATTATTAATAATGTATCTGGTACAGGGTCTCACTTCGCAGCTCTGACTCATAGTGATCCTCCTGTTTTTAGCCTTCCTAGCACTTGAGTTACAGGAATGAGCCACCACACCAGACTTCTAATAACTGTTTTTAAAGGAAGCAAAATGACTGAGCAAGAATCACTTAATTACATCCCATTACCTATATCTGTAAGCAATCCCTTGACTTTTTAATGGTTCTAAGATAAAAAATAAGGTCAATATCAGAAAATTATGATTTATATAATACACACTGTCAAACTGTAAGAAGATAGTATATTCAACCAATTTTTGAGCATCTTTATAAGCATAGTAGATAAATTTGTTAGATTAATGAGAAATTTCTTTTATAATATGGCCCAAGAAACTGCCTGGTAAAGGAAAAAAACTCTTCTACCCTTGGTATAAATTTCATCTGACTCCAGATATTTTCCAAAATGCTTGTTGTCTTGTCTTAAGATATTGTGTTGAAGACAAATTGTTTCAATTACTATGTACTTGAAGTTATGGTCCTGCCACCTACTTCACTGAAGCAGAAATATGAGACCGTGATTAGAGAAAGGGCTACATTTGCAGCTGTGGTCATCACAGAGCCTGCCCCTCTTACTATGGGGAGCCATGGGAAATTGGGAGATTAGCTTAAAGCTAGGAAGAGATGCTCTGAATGAACAGATAAGTAGAGAAAGGAGTGGACTTAGAAGCTGCAGGCTGGGTCAAGGAAGGAGACGATGAGAGGTGCCAACAAGAGGTTCCATCCTACAGAGGGCAAGTGTTTGATGAAAAGAGGAGATGAGGAAGGCCATCTCAGTAAGTCACTATGAATTTTAAAAAGAGTCCCAAATTAGAAACAAGAGTGACAAGATTAAGAATGAAGACTTAAAACAACACTGTCATGAAAGCACACTAGCCCGAAGAATGAGGCCATGAGTGTGACCTTGAACCCTTGCTGATTTACACATAAGGGTGTGGAGCTGTGAATCTGGGTCCCACGGAGATCTTAATAATAATGATGTGACTTATGAGGGATCACTAAGGGAAGGCAAAGGCCCCATCCCAAAATAGGATGCAGGTACAACACAACCACTATCAGGAACCCATTTAAATTTAGACAGGAGCCAGAGAGACTGACCTGACAAAGCAGAGCTGACTCCGCCATCTTACTTGATCCCGCTCAAAAGAAGAAATACAAATAGAAATGTACAACAACAACTAAAAACAATTGAGTCAGATAGGACAAAGTGAACAGCATATGCTGCAGGGTACTAATCAGCTTTTCTTCTGGATGGTTAACAACCTAAGTTCACAAATCAAAGTTAGAGAAATAGAAGTGCCACAAGGCCAGCCAACATTTTGGCCCTAGCCTTTCCAGGTCAGCGAAGATTCAGGACATATGTGAACCTGTACTGTAACATCATGAAACTCAGTTTAGCCCCAAATTTTCTGAACAAGGAGATTATGGAGCCACAGAGGAAAGAGACTGATGTCCTATAGTGTGTCTGGGGAGAGGCACATGGAGAGAAAACTTTCTCTCAGGCTCTCACAGAGAGCAAACTGGTCAAGCATTGGCCATGACTCATCCACATGGATAACACAGACAAAGGATCTACAGAATAAGGTAAGGGATTACAAGATAAACCCTGTGGGAACTTCACTGACCTCATTAGAAACAAAAACTACATGTTTTGGAATATAGGTCTTGCTCTATCTCAGTCTTAACCATCCAGCAGAAAAGTATAAAAATGAGGTATACAAGGCAGGGTCATAATAATAAATTGAGCTATAAATAGCTATGGTCAACAACTTCTTCAGATAACTCACTATTGTTGTGGAATGATGGACTGTGTTGGAATGTGTGGCTGAGTTCAGGCACCTAAATTGATTGAATGACAATGGAGTGCCCATCTTTCACAGATGTAGACTAAGGAAGGGGTAAAGAAAGGAAGAATCATGATGTGTGTGTATGGACAGTACAGTTGGGATAACTCTGTGCTTCTTTATAATTCTATGAGAGGCAAGATTTGCACTAATGGTAGGTGGACAGGATATTATGTCAGCTTCTAGTACTATGGACAACCACTAGGAAAATAACAAGGTAGAAAGTATTAATTACTGAATCTTTGCTGTAATTCAGGTATAAAAAATAAGATACGCAAACAGCTACACTCTCTTTATTTACTCATAAGAGACATATGGTATAATAATGTCTGTAAGTATAATATCATGTATGCACCTTCTATGATACCAAAACATTATGGAAACAGTCTGCAATGTACTAATTTATCAAATCCATCTTGTCAAGGTATCTTAAAACTGTCTCATTGATATTTATACTTCAATAAAACAAAAATAAATAAATAAATAAATAATAAGATAAGTAAACAACTACATTCTTTATTCATTGATAAGACACATCTGCTATAATAATGTCTGTAAGTATAATATCAGGTATGCACCTTGCACAATACCAAAATATTATTAAAACAGTTTGCAATGTGTTAATTTATCGAATCTGTCCTGTTAAGCTGTCATAAAACTCTCTCATTGATATTTGTACTTCAATAAAATAAAAAATAAATCAAAAAAACTTTAGACAGAAGTGGGCCGGCCAGATAGCTCAGCGGACTAAAGCTCCTGCTTAGGCAGGCACGGGGACTGGGGTTTGATCCCCAATGTGCCATGCCGGCCCTGCTCCTGGGGTGCACAGAGATGGTGACTGAGACTGGATGTGGTGGTGCGCACTTGTAATCCCAGCACTTGGGAGGCTGAACACAGGAGGATCACTACCAAGTCTGATCTGTATAGTTAGACCCTGTAGACCCTATACTAAATACATAAATTCAGAGAAAGAATTTCAGTCTCAACATCCCCAAGGCATGTTTTACCTGCAGCTCTTAACTAAGATAACAAGAGTGCTACTCCCTTTTACTGTGGCAAAGCTATCCTGTGTTCCCCACTATTATGGTTCAAGTTTAGAAGCTTACCTAAATCCTCAGCAGTTCTTCATCCTAGGGTATAGATTTCATGCCCTTATTTCTAGAACACTATTCATTGTGTCAATTTGAGAACTTTAAAAGTTCAACTAAGTGATTCAGCAGTCAGGATCCTCACTTTGTAAATATCTTCAGCTTGTGGAAGAGGAGGGACCCGATATGGCGAGGGCATGGGCCGACAGCTGGAATGCAGTGTAAGAGTAAAAGGGCTTAGCTCCCCTTTTGCTCTTGTTGCTTTTGCTGTCTTCTGTGTCTTCTGCCTTGAACTGTTGCCCTGTGTCATGCCACCCTGCCTTGGTGCCAGCTGATTAGGAACTGAAACCTCCACAGACTGTGTAAACCTTTTCTTCATTCATTTTGGTTGCCGCGTATTTTGTCTCAGCAATAAGAGAAAAGTAACTAAGATACCCACTAACTCCTGGCTCCCAAATGGGGGTCCATGGGCATAGAAAAGAGGCACAGCAGGTAGGGGTCTCCCCTAAGGCCCTCCTTTCAGGGATATCTGGTAGGGGAAGGGGAGACCGTTCTCTGATTGTCAAGCAGATTTTTCTCCAAGACAAGATAAATTTACAGTCCTTGTCAGCCATTCTGGTTTGGAACATTCTGAGGAGGACTGCTCACCCCTCTTTGTTTTATAAAAGGAAAAACCTGTAAGGCAGAAGCAGAAGAGCTGAGCAAGATCTATCTCTCCAGGGAAGCTAGTCAGAACAAAGGCAAGCAGAGTAACAATTATTATATTTTACACTTCCATGGCACTTATTATATCCCAGGCACTTCACGCTCATTTAAATTGAACAATGGTTCTGTTAGGTTGGAATTATTATTATCATCACTTAACAGATAAAAAAAGGCTGAGGGTTTGAAAACTGAGTGACACAGCCAAGACTGCACAGTAGTCAATGTCAGGGCCAGGAGTTGACCCCAGCAATCTGACTCCAGTCTCTAATTTTAGTCACTCTGCTATTCTGCCTCATCATGAATTTTGTTTTGTTTGTGTTTGTGTTTTTGCCTAGAATGCAATAACACTGTTAGTACAGGTTTAATAACTACGAGCATAGCTGTGTTAGTTCCAAATCAAGAGTAAAGCAAGAATTTATAAATGACACGAGGAGGACTTTAGACATCAACCTGAACCAGTAGATGGAAACAGATAAAACTGGAAATAAAAGAGATGTCTCCTCAAAGGTCAGGGTTAACGTTAAATAAATATACTAACTGTGTAAGGGGAGCAATAAGAAAACCTGTGCAATTGCAACTTAATGCATCTGTTTATTCTGTATATTCTGTTCATCTTCAGAGAGTTCTTCCCCTCATGATAAAAATTACCATGCACATAAGCAGACATCTGCAACAAATATGGTAAGAAACTAGCATTGCCAGAGAAATTTTTAAAAAGGAGAAAGGCTGCTAATTCTAAGATTGAGAGTTGAAAAGCTCCCAGATGACATCAGCCTAAATTCTCCTAGGAAAGAATGACGGTAAGCTGGCTCAGGGAGCTCTCTCTTTGGAGGGGACTCATTTTATCACTCACAGCATGACTGAACTGTACAGCAGAGACCTGGAAGGAAGGGTCAGGGCAGATTCTTGGCTTCTGCCCCTCCTTGGCTCATCTTCTTTCTTAGGCGTTGCTATGGACTGAATCATGTCTGTTTTCCACACATAAATGCATAAGTAGAGGTTCTCATCCTCTGAACAAAGAGGTAAGTTAAAATGAGGTCTTCATAAGGGCCCTAATTCAATTCAAATTTAGCCACAGGCATGGACACCAGCAGCAGAGAAAGCACCGCATATAGGCAGGGGAGGACACTCATCAGAACAGTGATAAAGGATGAAACCAGCCCTGCTAAAACCTTGATCTATTCCTATCCCCCAGAACCATAAGAAAGTAAATTTCTCTTGTTTCATCTTTATAGCCAATGGTGTTTTCTCTAGCAGCCTAAGCAGACTAACACAAGTGTATCCTCTGAACACAGGAGGGATTTTGCAGCTAGTAGTGTTAGAGACAGCTAAGTTAGCTAGCAGTGTTACAGGCAGTCAGACGTGGGTGGGCTCTCATGGGAATCAATGGCAAGGAGGAGAACACATCACAACTGCGACTGGAGGCACACCTGCCAAAGTCCAGGCCTCAGGATAGAGGCAGGATGACAGACCTACGTGCCTCCCCAGGAATAAGCAATAAGCGAATATAATACTACAATTGGTGCCACCTGGTCCGATAAAATGTACATAGACATCAATGAGTAAGCAGGACCTCCTAATCCATCTCTTCCTAAAAAGATCTTTGTTCATTCCAAGCATACTTGAAACATGGCCTGCTTCCCCATTGGATCAGTGTTACCTAGGCATCTACGCTTGTATCTTTTTGGTTGATCATAGTTTTATCCCACACTGTACCCACTTCATGATTTTTACTCTATAAAACATCCTTGTAAAAGTAACCTCATTGGCAACCCATGTTCAGGTTCCTTTCTATGTCTCAGAAGCTGTTTCTCAATAAAGTTTTCCTACTCTTAACCTCCATGATTCCTTAGAATTCATTCTTTCCTTCAAGTTTGGGGAACATGAACTCAGCATAGCTACAATTTGGGTGTTATATTATTTTCCCTGCATCAGCAGGGTTGGCAGGAGAAAATGGGTAAAGACCTTCAAAGCTTCTGTAGCCCCTTATAGTTTGTATCATTTTATAGCCCTTACAAGTTACCACAAAATCCTTTAGATTTCCACCTGTTTCTTTGTTCCTTGTATCCATTAAAGTCATCCTTCGTGCTACAGAGAGAAACTATTTTCACCAGTGTTATGGTTTGTCCCTAGATGTCCCTCCAAAGCCTCCTGCAGTCGTAGGTGGGGCTTTTTGGAGAAGGCTATATGCAGGGTGTGTGGTTGTGGAGTAAGGACATGATGCTTGGATTAAGTGCGGATAATGGAAACCACACTCTTTGTGTGGGTGGTACCAAGCAATAGGATCACAGCCTGGATGGAATACAAAGGTAAAAGAAAAGGATGCTAGGCTTACTGCTTGTTACTGCACTGCTCCTGCATGCCTGCCATGGGCTGTTTCTTCTCTGCCATGTCTTTCTGCCATGCTACCCAGCCTTGAAGCCAACCAATTACTGACTGAAACCTCTACAAACTGTGATCCAAAATTCAACCTTTCTTCCTTCAATGTTGAGTATTGAGTACTCTGTTCCAACAGTGAAAAAAGTAAGAAAACTAAGTACTGATTTTACCACATCCCTTGCCATCAACTAGTATATGCGGTTCCATATTAGCTACAAGATAAAGTCCAAACTCTTTTGCTTGTCCCAACATACACAGTTCAACAACCAGCAATATCCCAAAACTTGCCCTACTATGCCCCCATGAAAACGTTCAGTTAACAAAGTCAGCATTTTCAACTCATTGGCCCTGGACAGGGGCTACTTATGCATTTCTAAGCCTCTTCATCTATTTTCCAACCCCTCCCAAAAATGCTTAGTCAAACACTATGCAAGTCTCCGTTATGTGACCCCTTCTCAACCAACTCTGAAAGCAAATTATTTAGCACTCTCATACTACCAAAAGTGTAAACATGTAATACCTAGCAATTTGGGCAGTTCATTAGTGGCTAACAGTTTTCTACTTTGAGAAAACCTTTAAGAAAAGAATCTAATATTCCTTGCACCCTTCTTGCTTTCTATTTCATTCACAATTTATCATGAGGTTCTCCACAAGGAACCATTCAATAAACACCAGAGAAAGAGCTTAAGAAGAAAAAGGTGTGAAAAGAAACCTGTACCAATCCAATCCCAGTCTTCCTTCAAGATCTTTCTTAAAATTGTCCTTTCCCTTACAGAATTGAAAAAGTAAACCACACTTGCAGTGCAAGTGTTTACAGGGCCATCCTTTCAAGTTTCCTCTCTGAAACACTGAGTGTATTGGGGTAGGTGTGACAGAAAAGGCAGCAGATGAAATCTCAAATTGGTATTCCTTGCTTGATTTTAAAAACCTCAGAGAGGGACCACTCACTTCTCTCACTTGCTTCCACATCTCTTAGCAGGAGGTGGGCCTGCTGTGTGGATCTGTGTTCAATGGATAGATTTTTAAGCCTGACTTTAGACATGTAACTCTCTGAGTTTTCCCACTGTAGGAGAGTAAGGCCCATTCTTCTCTCCAGTTCTGAATCAACAAAAACAAAAGGCTACACTGTACCTGGGATGCCTGGTACCTCATGCATATTTCCATTTTTGCCATTGAAATGGCTTACAGTCATGGGAAATCTATAGTCCAGCTGAACATCCAGTAAGCAATGGCTGTCCCTAACACAGTCTTTGTGTTGGCTTTGCTGTCTATAAGGCAAGTCAGTGCTTATGCTGCTAAGCAGCTTGATTAGGAGGCATTTTTCATGATCCTAAATTTACCAATCAGAACAATTTGTTCAGACTTAATAAAACAAAGATGCACTGAGTACACCTTGTGACTTGAGGGATAAGGGTTGTTGTATTTAAAAACCCTGAAAATAGGCTGAATCATTACAAGGAAGAGGGCTAGTGAGATACCTCAATGGACTAAGAGCCTGCTTAAGCAAGGTGCCACCCCCAGGAGCACTGAGCTGGCCACCAAGACCTGGTGTGGTACATGCCTGGAATCCCAGTGCTGGAGAAGCTGAATACAGGAGGATCATTACAAATCCAGCTGCGTAGTGAGACCCTGTAGCAACTACACACAGAAAGAAAGAAGGAAGGAAGGAAGGAAGGAAGGAAGGAAGGAAGGAAGGAAGGAAGGAAGGAAGGAAGGAAGGAAGGAAGAGAAAGAAAGAAAGAAAGAAAGAAAGAAAGAAAGAAAGAAAGAAAGAAAGAAAGAAAGAAAGAAAGAAAGAAAGAAAGAAAGACAAGGAAGAAAGACAAGGAAGAAAGACAAGGAAGAAAGCACACCAGGCCTAGCAGGTCAAAGACAATGAAAAAGTTCCAATGATGGTACCCAAGCATATAATCCCAGTCTTCCAGAGGCTCAAATGTCTGGGACAAACATACAAAGAAATACACAGTGAGCACAGATGCAGAAAAGAGGGACAGAATGGGACAGAGAGCAGCAGTAGGCCAGGAAAGTATAAGAAAGAAAGACAAGCAATGGAGGACAAAGACACATGGAGTGACATGTTAGTTTCCAGCACAAGCTCCTTGGCATACCTTGGAGGTAATCTGGTAGAACCTTTCCTAATGCCTATCAAAATAAGAGCTGTTGGGGCCAAGGAGTTGGCTCAGTAGAATAAGTGCTTCTCTGGCAAGCTCAAGGGCCTGGGTTCAATCCCCGGTTCTGCCAAAAAAATCAAAATAAAAAAATAAGAGCTGTGTTGTCCTGACCTTCCCACTGGGTGGTTAGTAATTTCAGTATACCTTGTAGCCCTGGAAGTCAGTCCCCTTCATCTTCAGAGAATAAAGCTCTGCCCTCATCAGCCACACAAATCTAAAAAGAGCTGGTGTCAACTTTTTCATTTCTCCTAAACCATAGTTAACAATACTCTTTTTCTCTGCAGGGAAATCATGGCAGAAAAGGACAGCTCTCCATGCATTACTATGGAAACCCTAAATCGTCCTCTAGAAACCAGGAAAAAAAAGAAGCAACCCATAACACTGCTCTGGCTTTCAATCACAGTTCTCTCCGAGGAAGAAAACTGAAAATTAGATGGATTCATTCCGAGTTCTTTTTTCCAATCAAACAGATGGGATTTAGATAAGCTCTTAAAGCAAATTGTGATTCATATAAAAAAATATAAACTTATCTCAAATCTCAGAGGCTTCTTCTAAGAAGATTCTGATAATTAAAAGATTCCTATACAACTCAAATTCCTTAAGCAACATAGTTAGATGAAAGATTCCCTCAGCTAAAATATTTATAAGCCACAGCCAAAGAATCAGAATATCTGCATGTAACCTTTGTTCAATGTGATAAAAGATTGATGGCTATGAAAAATCTACCAGTCAAACCCATCTAACAGAAGTTTTCCTATGTCCTTGTGTAACGGGCTTTAAAGGTCATTTTTGAAAACTTGTACTCCAGAAGCACCAACCACACGCAGAGCACAGTGCATCAAGAACAAAGAACTGGCTCCACTTAATAAGAAAAACACCCTTCTCCATCTGTGGGCTTTGAGCCTGCACATGAGACATCCAGCTAAAGGTCTAAGTCCAGGCCAACAAGCTCCCCAATGAAACTCAAGCACACCACGCCTGGCCGGGTCCACTCTAACCCCTTAACTAGATGGGTTTTTATTGTCCTCACTGGTACAGATTATGATGCACAGGCTTAGAGAACTGCAGTAAGCTGCTCGATGTTCACAGTCTCTGGCCAGCTGGAAAGCCAGGGCAAAGTCAGCTCCACCAACAAAGGGAGGGTTAACGTTTCTCTTTCACAGGCAGCAGAATACAAGTCTGGCTAAAACATAAAAACAGAATGGGATGAAAAGAAAGGTAAAGCCTGCAGCCTACATATTGGAAAGAAAAAGAAGTAAGAGGTGAAAAAGGCCAGAATGAAGTTAGCTTGGGTAGCATGAGTTAGCTCCAATCACTACAGAGCCTTGAATTCCTCCACCAAAAGTTCAGGCTGACCACAGAGCTGGAGCAGCAGGGTCGTTTGACTGGCAGTGCCGTCAGACTGCCCAAATAGTGGGTCCTTCAAGTCAAATCAGAGGTGAAAGGGAGGTAACTTTTTAGAGTGCTCTACCTCCATCAACCACACAAATGTAGAAAGATATAGTACCCTAGCTAGCCAGAGATTTGTGAGGAGTGATGAATGTTAAGTTGATTACCTCTAGTAATGATGTTATATGTACATGTATATAAAAACCATATTGTATACCTTACCTATATACATAAAAATATATTTTAAAAATAGCAAAGGGAAGAAAACTGGGCAAGCAAAAAAAAAAAAGTTTCATAAATGACATTGAATTCATACAATATACTTGCATGAGATTTTCAACAAGGAGAAGTTTGTAGAGGTCAACGCTGTTGTCACCACACTTTACCACAAATAAATTACATTGAGCCAAGTCAGCTTTGAATAATTAAATGTTAGCCCCAAAAGGAATTACACAGATAAATGATAGCAGCTCTGCCAGTTTGCAAGTAAACCAAGCCCTTCCCCAAGGTTCTATGTGCAGGTTAGCAGCAGAGCCAGGCCCAGGTCTCTCCTCAGTCTCATATCCAAGCCTGAGGTTCATCACACTGAAACCTCAATAAATTCAGATCCCTCCTCAGCACTGATTATAATGCAATGTAATGTGTCCAGCAGTTTACCCCCTAGCGTAGCCCTAAACCATATCATTTCTTCCTGGAGCTTCCTTTGCATAGTAATGCCCCCTTGGGGCCAGCAAGATAGCTGAGTGGTTCAAAGTGCCTGCTTAGGCAAGTGCAGAGACCATGGTCCGATCCCCAGCACCACATGCCATGCCAGCCTCGCCCCCTGGGCAGGCTTAGCGGGTCAAAAAAATAAAATAAAATAAAGTAAAATAAAATAAACAAAGCCTCCAGGCCAGAGTTAACATGCCAATTGCATAACTTACACACACATAATGCATTCTGCATATTCCATTAGGTAGAGTTCTCCTCACACTCATTCTTCAGCTTAAAAGCAGAAATGAAACTTTGGAGGAGTGATATTTAATAGGCCATGGCTAACCTGTTGGTTACTCCATACACCGTATGCATGCCGGTGCCCAAGAACGCGCACACAGAATTCATTTCCAAAGTGGACTCCAATGCCCAATCCTCCTGCCCCAGATTCTCAGAGTGCTGGGATCACACGTGTGCACCACAATGTCTGGTTTGTTCATTATTATTTTGTAAAGGACTTTTGAGTCTATGTTCCAGAGTGAGGTTGACCCACAATTTTTCTCCTTTTTTAAAATGTTTATTGTTTCAATAGTACATGTTTGTAGTGTATAATGCTCCCACTCCTCGCAAGGACTTTAAGTGTACACAGACCAAGTTAATTCCTTCAGCATGCCTTTCTCCCCCCTCTTCCCTCTAGCTCTTGCTCTACTTCCTTTTACAATAGCTCTACGTCCCTATTTCCTATTATCTTTCATTTTGCTCATTATTTATATTTTGAATATCTCATATAAGAGAAACCATGCAATGTTTAAGCTTGTGGGCCTGGCTTATTTCACTTAACACTATGGTCTTTCCTATAACCAAAAAAAAAAAAAAAAAAAAAAAAAACCTCAAGTTTATCCTTCTTTAGGGCGGAATATAGTACACCAGCATATGTAAATACTGTATTTTCTTCATCCATTCATCTACTGATGGACATTTAGGCCACTACCAACATCCAGTCATTATGAATTGTACTGCTATAAACATAGGTATGCATAAATGAAGGGTTGATTCCAACCAGTCTATATAATAAAGAGATTTTATATAATCATTAAAGTTACAGGGGTATAATATCTCCTATTTAAATAAGAAATATGTGGAAAGGCCAACCAAATACTTCAGTGGATTAAAGCACCTACAAACAGGCACAGGGGCCAGGGGCTCAATCCCAGGGCTTGCCATGCCAGCCCATCCCCAGAGCATACTGAAATGGCAATTGAAACTGGGCATGGTGGTGCGCACCTATAATCCAGCTCTTGGGAGGCTGAAAGCAGGCAGATCACTACGAGTCCAATCTAGTAGTGAGACCCTGTAGACCTTTCCCTAGAAAAAAAATATACACGGAAAAAATATGTGCAGCAAAATCCCATATTCCCACAAAAGCATAATGGTATGCATCTGTGGGGGGGGGGTGTACCTGTGGGTGTGCATGCGCATGTGGTGTGCATGCATGTGTGTGCACATGTGTGCGTGCATACATGTGTGTGTGCACGTGCACATGCATGCGTGTGTGTGTGTGTGTGTGTGTGTGTGTGTGTGTGTGTGTGTACCTACAATGGTCCTCTGCCTCCAAGGGGAAGCTCTACTTTGTCTGCCCAGACTCTTCTGTTTCAGAGCTCTGGAGTGACAAGGACAGTTCTTGTACTTGTGGGTTTTCAACAGAAAAGTCCCAAAACTATAGCACAGGGCCCCACATCTGAGGAGGAAGTCAGGGTACACACTGGAAAATAACATTAAAAAGTCAAGTTTGAGGGTTCCAGTTCTCACTGGTTTTATGTTGCAATTTTAGAGACTCAGGATAAAAACCTGATCTAAATTCAGGTGGCCGCAGAGTCTTTGTGAAAGCAGACAAGGAAAAAGGAGCTTTGTGGCCATCCTGCCTCCTCCTCCACCTACGCCCCTGCCTCCTCTTGGCTCTCCTGTCTGACAGGCAGCATGGTGATTTAACTGTCAAGCTCTAAGCAGCACATCTTCTTTCAAGAGCCTCCACAGACCACTCCAAAACAACAAAGGAATATAACAAACAAACAAGTGCCTGAAAGCTTTTGTGTTGCCATAGCAACTAGGCTGCCTTTCCTAAACTCACAAAAGGAAAACAAAAAATATGCCAAAAAGCAAAATATGGCTAATAGACTTCTTCTTCCTCTTCTTCTTGCTCTTCTTCTTCTTGCTCTTCTTCTTCTTGTTCTTGTTCTTCTTCTTCCTCCTCCTCCTCTTCCTCTTCTTCCTCCCCTTCTTTCTTCTCCTCCTCTTCTTCCTCCTCCTCCTCTTTCTCCTCCTTTTCCTTCTACTCTTCTTTCTCCTCCTCCTCCTTCTTCTTCTGCATTCTTCTGTTTCCAAAACAGAGTAGGAGAACTGCAGCCATGTCACAACCATCCTAGACTTTGTTAATGACAAGTGACAAGAGATGTCAAGTAGGACCACCATGCATGTATTTAGGAAACCAGTTCATACTATGCAAAAGGCATCACCTGCATACACAAGCCATGAGTAGCTCACCTTATGCATAGAGAAAGATTGGTGTCTAGAGTAGGAGGCAGGCCCAGGAGAGGGCAAGATCTATCTGTGTGTCCTACACCGAACATCCTTTGCAGACTGTTGCCAGAAATCAGAACCCTACAGAAGCTGGGGAGGCCACAGTTTCCCCTTGGATCTAGCATCTGGCACAGAGGGAAGAAGGCTAATCCTGCCAGTTTTCTGAGTAGCAATGGTACTGCACTTCTGGAGCACCAAGAGGGACGATGTCTTGGTTACAAAGGAGCTGAGTGGTGCACACGTGGTACACTGTGCATGGTACACTTTTGATGTAAAATGACATTTGTCTTTTCTGATATGTACTCAAAAGACGGCAAGTGCACCATCGCATGAATAGCAAGGTGCTGGTGAAATGCTATAGACTGCAACAACTTTCCTGGAAGGCAGTTTTATGATACATATCAAATAGCACAAGTAGGGGCAGGGAGATGGCTCAGTAGAATAAGCGCTTCCCTGGCAAGCACAAGGGTCTGAGTTCAATTCCTGGTTCTGCCAAAAATAAAAAAATAGCACAAGCATTCTAAAATTTTTTACTTAGTCATTATAAACAATTTATTCTAACATAATAACTATAGATGTGCACAAAGACACTACAGAAATACTGCAATGGCATTCTCAGTTGGAGAAGGCTGGAAACATTTAAAAATTCAAAAACATGAGACAGATGCCAAACAAGTGCTGCTGTGGCCACACAAAAGAACTTCATGCAGCCATGCAAAGGGCTATTAAAAAGTGTTCCTGTTTTAACAATGAAAGAGTAGGTTTTCAGACAATGTTCCTTTTGGGCCTGGGGAGGTAGTTCAGTGGCTTAAGTACCTGCCTGGCAAGCGCAAAGTCCCAAGTTCAATCCCTGGTACTGCAACAACAACAAAAAAAGAATGATCAAATGATCTTTTCTGAGACTATGGACACAAATACATAAAGGATCAATGCCCTCAGTGAAAAGGCTGGCGTCAGCGTGGAGCCTTTTGTCCTGGAGCCTCACCTGCAGCGTAGTGGCTGTGAGCTGGCTTCCACGGCTGGTGTGGCACCTGCAGCCGGCCCTGCCCCCTCCAGCACTGTTGCCCCAGCTGAGAAGGAGGAAACCCAGAAAGAAGAACCGGAGGAGTCTGACAACAGCACGGGCTTTGGCCTCTTTAACTAAACCTTATTTTGTAACATGTTCGATAAAAATTGAACTGCTAAAAAATAAAAAAGAAAGATAAAAGAAAAACAAGAAATGTGATCCCCTAATCATAGCGGCTTCACTGCAGTTTTTCATTTGTCAAAAATCAGTGAGAATAAAAATGCTATTGTGGAATTTTAAAACAAGAGACCGTATTAAGAAGAAAAAGAAAAGAAGACACAGAATATCTCTTGGTGCCACCCTGCTCCCAGAAAGGGAAATGGAAGATACTCTCGTGTTGACTTTTAATCTCTCTTCCCAAGAAAAAGAATCATAAATGGGCCCAGGGTCCTGGAAAGCAGGACCTTGGCCTTACTTCACATATATCCCCTGACTCCTGCATACCAGGCACAATGGTACCAAGCAGACAGAAACACTATGGAGGTGGAGGAGCCACAGAAATATTTTAAAAGGCAAAAGAGTTCTATGATCTGAAGAGAAATCAAAGTATCACAGAAAGATTCGAAAGGCTGGTGAGCTCCACAAGGCCTGCGTGTGGATTGGGGCGGGGCACAGCGGAGACTGAGAAGACCAGCACAACATTTCCTATTGCTACTGTAGTAAATCACAAATCTATGGCTGAAAACATTGCTGCTATCTCACAATTCCATAGGTCAGAAGTTCAAAGGGGGCCTACAGGGCTAAAACCAAACAGTCAGCAGGATTTCTGGAGATCACTCAGGGAGAATCCTCTTGCTTGCCTTTTCCTATTCCAGAGGAAGCTCAAATTTCTTGGTCCAGGGCCTCTTTCTCCATGCTCAAAGGCAGCAAGGACTGGCGGCGCCATTCTCACATCACTCTGAGAACCACTACTACCTTCCTCTCCCATTAATGCACATGCTGTGGTCATATCAGTCTCACCTGGACAATTCAGAAATCTCTCCCTATTTAAAGATCACCTGGTGAGCAACCATAATTGCAAGTCCTTTATTCCCTTTTTCTATGCAACCATAGCAAATAAGCAGCTGTGAGGGTGAGGGTGTGAGTAGGGGGAAGGGTACAACCCACCTCACCAGGATCAGCTAGAAAACCACCTCAGTGATCCATATGTAGGTCTACAGAGTGGGATGGAAACCGGAGAGATTAGACTGTTCCTTCTGAGATGAAGGTTGAAACCACAAAGACTTGAGTTAATTAGATGTGGGAAATGAAAGGAAGCCGAGGTAATACTTGACAGCATTTCCATTCACAGAAGCAGGGAGAGCTTACAAGGGACCAGTTAGGGGAGAAGGACAAGGTGTATAGACATAGACTCTAAGATGTCCATGGCCATCCAGTGGACACATCCAGCAGCATTTGGCCAAGGAAGCAAGAGGGAAGGACCAGAGGAGAAAAGGGGAGCCGGCACAGAAAGCTCCTGTACCGGTCACAGATGAGCAGGCCAAGCTATCTGCTGTGGCATGAATTGCTTGGAAAGAACAGAAAAACCTGTCACCATGCAAATAATCATTTCGTACCTCACTTCCACAGGTGTAGAAACCCTAGACAAGATCTGAGTGGTACATGGGAAGAAAGGATGATCAAGATAAATCAGGCAAGCTGGCCCCTTCTCTGCCCAGTTAAATTCATGAGAAAATGGGCCATAAGTTCTAAAGTGCTTCTCTAAATTAACCATGCTACACAACTTCTTTGTAAATACACCAGACTGCTGAATGTAGTGTGGTGCACAGGCTACAGGGCATTTCCAGCTTGTATAACTATGTATCTATTTAGAAAAGGCAATTGAGGGGCTGGGGACATAGCTCAATGGTCTAAGTGCCTTCTTGGCAACCCCAGGGACCTAGGTTTGATCCCAGGTACTTCATGTCATGCTGGACCCACTCCAGTCATGCCAAGCTGGCCACCAAGACTGGGCCTGATGACACATATCTGTGATCTCACTACTAGGGAAGCTGAAAACAGGAGGATCACAGTGAGTCTGAGCCGGGCAGTGAGACCCTGTACCCAATATATTAAACAAATAAATAAAAGATTTAAATTTTTTAACTAAAAAGGCAATTAAATAAGCATTTAAATAATATTTAATCCACCAAAACTTTTACATCACTTTTACAACTAATTCTGAAACTCCTTTACTAAAACACTACGGAAACGTGCATGGGAGAACCCAGGAAAACTCATTTAATCAGCCAAAGTCACCCTCAGGCTCTCAGCACCTCCAGAGAATCAATGCTCTCACATGGGCAGCAAAGCCCACCTAAGATTTTGCCATTATTCCTAGAAGTCACAGCCAAAGCCAGCCTACAACACACCTCTTCACCCTCCTCCTCCTCACCGAAATGATCGGTGAGCATTTTCCTGGCACACAACATACACACTTTTATCTGCTCTTGTCCACCTCCCTGTATGAAAGTATAAACACCCAGAATTTTCTTTATGTATTTAATAACCCATGACTCAGCACTGTACCCAGGGACTTCGATGTTTTCCTGCTGACCAACTCAAGGGTCAAGAGAGCAGGCTGTGCTAGCAGACTTCACAGAACCTGCCCTGCCAGTCCATACCCAGAGGCAGAGTGTAGCTAGAACTGACCATGTAAGCAAGTGCCAGCATTTTCCTGCCCTAGGCTGTGGGTTGTTCATCTGTGAGACCTCAGAATAGACACAGAAATGTAACTAAGCTAATCTGAAGAAATGAAACAGAAAAGGCATACTTAGTTTGAGGATTTTTCACAGATACTTAGCAATGTCCGTGCCCTACCATATAAAATGACTTTTCCTCCACACTCGTGGGCTATCACTAATGATGATGTGCACAAGAAGTGCAAGGCTTGACTCTAATAAATCACTCTTCTGCCTGCAAGAGACAGTACCTTTGGATGTGCTTTTATCCTTATTTATGCATTATCCTTATTCTCAAGTTCCTGATAACAAGCTGCGTGAATTTTAGGTCAGCTTTGACCCTGACATGGGCTTGCACTCAACTCTTGAGTTTGGCCAACAGAAAAACATTGGAGTCACTGGGCACAAGGCTGAGTCATGGGTTACTAAATACCTAAAGAAAATTCCGGCTGTGTGTCTTAGCCGCAGAAGGAAGCAGAATCCAGTTTTTTAAAATAATTATTAAAAAAATAACCAGATCCCTCTGGTGTGCCCTTGAGCGGTGGGGCAGCTAATATCTACAGTTCAGTGCCCATGTAATAACCAAGAAATGAGCCTTGAAAATGACAACAAAATGTAACTGCCAACACCCATGCCCTCGAATCCCCTATACTGGGCTTCTCACCTAGACAGATAAGAATCAGATGTCCTGCAGTGGCAGACTATGTTGCCATGAGAGGCTTCTAACTTCGAGCCACTATTCTTTATATATACCCCATTCTGGCCAGGTGAGCAAACACACAGAAAGGAGGCTACACACAGGCTCAGTACAAGTCCATGTCGAGGTCAAAGCTGAACTAAAGTTCACACACACACACACACACACACACACACACACACACGAGATCAACACATGGGTTATATCTTTTCTCTCTGCAATTGCTACTCAGCAAGCAGCTGGCTAGCACCTGCTTCCCTTAGGGCCCTGAAGGTCTTTTCCTAATCATTTGAGAGAAGAACACATCCATCCAACTGCAACTCTGGCCAGCATTCCATTCCTCTTCCTCAACTCCAGATCTGTCCAACTTTTAGCCGATTACCCTCTTCACTTTCTGCAAAGATCAGATGAACTCATATGATTCAGATCTGTAAGGCTTTTCAGTTTCCAGCAAGAGCAGCGTCTTCAAATAATTTAAAAGCAAACAAAGCTAACAGACTCAATAGCAAATGTATACCTATTTTCATAAAAGAAAAAAAAAAAAGACTCTTCCTTCAGAATGCCAAAGTTAGCTCAAGGATTGTCCAAAAGAACAATCAACTCACCTGCTTTCCAGAATATTCATGCCCACAAAGCAAGATAAGCCAAGAACAGAATTTCCTTGGAAGTTGATTCAATAGTTGCTTCAAGGCTACCTAATAGTTCCAGAAAAAATCACCCTCACGTTCTTCTCCTTCACATGCTATGTGGACCTTTTTTTCCTCTACGTGTAAGTCAAGTCCAATTTTTACCCTTCTTGGCGTTTAGAACACACACACACCAGCTGAAAAACTGAAGTCCTCCTCTGACAGGGCCAAAAGAAAGCAAGTTGTCTAGCGTCTGAGACTCACCAAAGGAATGTTTGCAAAAGAGGAGGTAGAGAAATTGGTCTGACTCACAATATCTATTAGAACCTTCTGCCTTAATCATTTAATAACTCTTGTTTCATTGCAAATACATAACCACCTGTCCCATGGCATTATTAGTTCTTTCTTTATGGGCAAAATTATCTTCCCGATAAATTGACTCTAAATTATTATTCATCTGCTACCAAACTGTAAATAATTATTCCCTTTGGTGAACACATGTAATTTGCTTCCCTGACTAAACTCAAACTTGGACCATAAATATTTTTGTTAATCATAAAAGGCATTTTCTTTCTTTTACTTGTGCCTAGAGCCCCTACAATAAGACACAAATGCAAGATCACAGCTGGGGTTATGATGGAGACAAAATGTCATAACTGAAATAAAAATACATTACTTCTCGAGTATTAATCACTCATTTCTTCATGGAATAGCTCTCATAGCATTCGAGCTGTGACACAATCATGCCTCCTTGAATTTAAAGCCAAGAGGATCAGACCATGGAAGGCAAAAACCACTGTGGATTTTGTATGGATAAAACCATGCAGACAGAAACAACTGCAGAGTTGTTTACTGCAGGCAATCTGAGAATGCAAAGTTACGTAGGATGAAGCTCCATTGTTCTTTAGTTATAGCAGATTTTAAATTCTCCTGCTTCATGTAACAGGAGTCAGATAATTACAGTTGAGAAATTGTTATGGAATGTCTAATTAGTCTGTTTTTCCTAAGTATAAAAAGAGAAGCAGTATTTTATTTCGGTACACACTTTTCTAAAAAGCATCAAAATTTCATGTGGTAGAAGACCAACAGCTGAGCTTCTTCTCTCTGGGTCTGAGAAGAGCCTTTGAAAACTGATAAAAGCTCTGAACTTTTCCCATGGGGGAAAAATGCACAAACAGAACAGAAAGGCACTCAGATACTGCTGTGATGCTCCCTTAGAATTCATTCAAAGAGACTCCTGAGGTCCTCAGCCTCCAGGTGAAGAATTTCCATCTCGGATGCAGCATCTGGCCCCTGCTTCTGTACAACTGTCACATTAGGGCCAATGCAGAAAGAGAAGCACTCCTCGGACACTGCCCCCACCAAGGAGCTGAAGATGCTGAGCTTCCAACTGATTAGACATGCTTACTGTCCTTTGTTCTCCTAATCATATGATTCTTTTCTCAAAGCCTAGAAGCAGAAGGCTTTAAAAATGAAATAGTTTATCTCATCGAGTTGTGCTCCCCACCTCTGGCGGTGTACTGAACTGGCCTCTCTCTGGCTAGGGGCATTACAGAGATGATGCAAGAAGGAGATTAACTGGAATAAAAGGCCTCCATGATCTACCCCAGTCTAAGACCTCATGATTAAATTGTATCTCACCATCTCTCTGACCTTGTCCTTCACAACAATGGCACTGAGACTTAAAATGCAGTTCCTGTGTGGTTCGACCAGGTAGAACAAGTACTCAGCTTTCATGCTCACATTAATATGGACAGAGTCAATCTTAGTTTTAGTCACAGTGAAAGCCAATTCCAGAAACAATCTGCTGGGAGATAAAATAGTTAAAACTCATGAACACAAAAGACCAGACAGATAGCTCAGTAGAATAAGTGTTTTCCTGGCAAGTACAAGGGCCTGAGTTCAATCCATAGTTCCGCCAAAAAAAAACAACTCATGAACACATAAATGCAGGCAAGGAACAGAATCCTGGGTTTCTGAACAGACTCACAATGACGCAAGAAATAATACCAAGAATCAACAAATAGAATTGTATCAAATTTAAAAGCATCTGTACAACAAAGCAAATAGTCAACAGATTGAAAAATAACCTACAGAATGGGAATAAATTCTTGCCAGCTATTCCTTACACAGTTTTCTAATACCTATAATATATGAAGAACTAAAACCCTTAACACCCCCCGCAAAGAAAACCAAAAGACCCAATCAAAACATAGGCAACCAAAATGAATAGATACTTCTCAGATGAAGGATGGATGACCAATAAATACATAAACAATGTTCAATATGGCAGGCTATTAGAGGAACACAAATTAAAACTACACTGAGATTCCAGTTCACTCCAGAAATAAATGGCCATCATCAGGAAACCAAATAATAAAAATGCTACAGAGGAAAAAGAATAATTCTACACCATTGGTGGCAATGTAAGCTAGCACAACCATTACGGAAATCAGTATGGAGATTCCTCAAAAATTTAAAACTAGAAATTCCATTTGAACTAGCAATTCTACTCCAAGTATCTTCCCAAAATATTTAAACACATAATATTACAATGATACAGACACATACACACACACACACACACACACACACACACACACACAGCAGCAGCAGCACAACTCATGATAGATCTTAAGGCAGGAGGATTGTTGTGAGTTCGAGACCAGCCTGAGCTACAAAGTGAGCTTACGGCCAGCCTGAACTGCATAGTGAGACCCTGTCTCAAAAAGACAAAAAAAAAAAAAAAAAGTGGCCTATACATCCACCATCAGTTAATGCATAAAGAAAATATGGTATATATACATAAGAATACTATTATATATGCCAGAAAAAAAAGAACATATTTGAGTCATTTGTAAGAACCTTGATGCATCTTCACACTATAATGTTTAGTGAAATAAATCAGACATACAAGCTCAAATATTGCATTGTTTCTCTTAAGAGAAGCCCAAATATAAATAGAAAGCAAAATAAAAGGTTAAACAATGGAAAGTAGGAATAAAGATTTTTGCAAATGGTATAGGGTCAACAGATGGAGGGAGAGAGCAGGGAGAACAGGAAAGGAGAAGAAAAAAGAACAAAGAAGTGTACGTGTAGGCAACAACTCCCCATGACAACTGTGATTATGCGGTATTACTGCAATTGTGTACTAATTAAATATAAATATTGCAAAATAAATTCTGAAATAGCATAAAGAAAAAATAAAAATCTGACTAACACAAAAAAAAAAGAAGGCAAATTCTCTTTTCACACTTAATATCTCTGCAGAAGACAACTTGGACTCCCATGAAGTTCTCGATCAATTAAAACCCCATGTCCATTACACATATGCTGGTAACTTCTATCACACATTATTCAGCTACTCCTTTAGACCAGGCATTTCTATTAACAATCTACCAGGTCCAAGCACATGCTAGCAATATAGCCAGAATTGAGGCAGAAAATGTCCCCTGTCAGCATCAAATATAGATACTGGCCTAGCACAAAGAAGCGAGATCATGACTCTTCTATTTCCAAAGTTTCCTTCAATTATCATTCTTATGAAATCTATACTCTTTCCTTGAGGAACAAAAAGTGATGTGTGGGTCCCACACAACTTTCAGAGAATCCTTTCAGAACTTCTCCTTCATGGAGAGAATTTATAACTCATTCACTTCAGGTCCAAAGTGAGAGAAAAATAATCACTGCTTGATGAAACACTGGAAGAAAATAAAGCAAATGTATGAAGACGATCAAAATAAAGCCAGACCATGAAATTTTCCTAAGGGAACATATAATATATGCACATAGGAAAACTGTAATTGTGTACTCCTAAAATTCCTGGAGAAGAATCCCTTCTTTTTTTTGTAAATTAATTACAGTGGGTTTCAGCATTGCTAAGTAGTTTCTGAAGTAATCTTGGAAAGTGTTTGTTTTCCACATTTTTTAAATGCTGAAAATATAATTAGCTACTTAAATGTGAATACTAATACACCAGCTTTTGTCCACACTAAGCACCCTTTGCACAACACATGATTTAGTACTAATCTGTGCCAAGATTTTCTTCCACAATCACAAGTTAATGAAAACTGGCCACAGAAACCCCTTCCTTACTGCCAAAAAAAAAAAAAAAAAAAAAGCTCTTTTCAGACTTAACGCTTTCTGATCCAAATGCAGAACCCTGCTCCAGCTGTCAACTGTTGAGAAGAGGAAAGGGGGAGAGCAGAGAATTGAAAAAGCAATTGGAGAATAGCTTATTTCCAGTTCTCCTAGATTATTATGCCTGAAAATACCAGTTTCCCCCAGTGTTCATTCTCTCCTTCCTTACCAATAAAACCACCAGCTGACAGCAAGTCTAGTGGTTATAGCAGAACACAGCTAACACCCCTCAATGTCTCCAAACAGTGCAGAGAAGGCAACACAAGTGGCCACTTGCAAATGAGATACAAGCACAAGTTTTATCAACAACTTTGGGATATACTGCAGGAACATGGAGATAGAAGGGGAGGAACCACAAGATAGAGGCAGCCCCGGTCTCCAATTGTCAAGAAACCAATATCATGGCCTGAGACAAAATTCCCTGTGGGCTTTGCATGGCTCAGAACTAAATGAACTTCTAACTCTCTTAAAGCACCATGACTGGAGACTTTTCTCACTCGCAGTTGAACTTAACCCTTATTGGTAACAACGCATATATTAAATCCATGCAGAGCTTCTGTGAGGTAGGCATTAGCCACTATTTTATATAATAAGCTGAAGGCTATTCCCGCCAGACCTCTCCCAAGCAAGGAGATTCTTTTTATGGAAAGAAAAGCATTATAGTTTGAGAAAGAAGCGCATTGTGCTGCAGAACTTAGATGGTAGCACCAACTTATTGTCCTACAAGGATTTAATGTGCAATTTTCTGGGACAGATTTCTGAACCAAGGCTTAATTAAGGTACTTTACTTAACACTTACAAGGAAATACACATAGTTTTGAATGTATAATGCTACGTCAATGTGTACATGCTAAGTGGCTATTTCTACTACTGACACCTCTAGGCCAGTTGAACTTCAATGACATTTCCATGCCTTCTTTTCCAATTTCATAAAACAAAAAAACTGTTGGCAGCCTTATAAATCATAGTTAAATATTCCAAATACAGTGATATCTGGGAATTATATTGCCCTAACGCTCTTAAAGATTATTGAGAGGCCCCAGTGCTAAGAGGCCAACCAAACAATCCTTGATGTTTGGGTCTCTGCAGAGACTCCAGCACAGTGCTAGACATGAGCGAGGCCATCGTGGTCATTTAAAGGGCCTTCCTAGCACACATGATTTATCCATCACTTCAACTTGCATGTCAAAATAATTTTAGTGTCCTCGCACCTTTTTCCTTCCACCCTAATTCACCATGGACAGCGGTCTTTCAAACAAAGCACTTTGTAAGTATTCATTTTGCCTGACTGAGATTTAACTTTTAAGGTACACTTTTCATTTCTGCCAACAAAAATAATATTGCTGGCAATCCCACAATGTTTTAATTACACTATGAATGGGGAATGAGGTATTATCATTTATGTTAACATGAACGAAAGCCAAGTTAATAATGTGATTTCAAGTGTCACCAAAAAATGACAGGGTAATTTTTTTTTTTTATGAGCAGAATAGATTTATTGAGGGAAAGAAAGCCCCCATCCAAGAGAGGGACAGGAGTGGGGCCTGAGTGGGTAGTTCCCCAGGAAGTTGTCTCTTCACATGGTGAGGCGGGTCTAAGGACAGTGTAATTTTCAAGAAGTTTTAAAAACATACAAAAGACTAGAAAATTAAGTTCTGACAATCAAACAATTAAGCTGCAAATTTACTTCCAGTTATCTGCCATAGGTTTTTGTTTTGTTTTTTTATTTATTTATTTTGTACAGGGTCTTACTACACAGCTTGGATTTGTAGTGATTCTCCTGTTTTCAGCCTCCCCAGCACTGGAATTACAGGCATCCACCACCACATCCGGACTGGGTCACCCGCTCAGCGTGCCCCAGGGACAGAGCCAGCACTGTATGTGGGACCACCCTGGTCCCTCAGCTTGCCAAAGCAGGCGCTTAGTCCACTGGGCTAACTCACCAACTCTTCTGCCACAGGAATTTAATGATACTGTGTCCTAACAACTTCATTAAGGCACACAGAAGCTGCCCTGGCGTGGATGGTGAATATTTGGCAAATGCCTGTATGTTAAAAGCTTAACACCCAAGATGGTGCAACAGAAGGGGTTGGCCCTTAGGAGGCAGGCAGGGCCTATGAGAGGTTCTGAGGTCCTTAGGGCCCTGTCTTCAAAGGGATAGTGAGATCTCACCCATCCTGCGTCTCTCATTCCTGGCTCACTGTGTGATTGTTTGCTCCCCCACCAAGTGCCCTGCCATACACTCTCCTTGCAGGACTGAGCCCATACAGGCACTGTATCTCTGAACCTCCAAAACTGGGAGTCACAACAACATTTTTTCCTTAAAAGTCAGTTAGCTCAAGTATTGCATTGTAGTAGCACAAGTCTGAATAATACACAAGCTGCACACAAAGATGAAGCTTTCCACCAGGTCTTACCGCAGTGTCTTTAGGAAACAACTGCCCAACAAGGGTCTCAGGAAGTCTGCTGTCATTCATCCCTGTGTAGCCACAGGATAAGAGCCTGTCATCTGTCACATTACCCCAAAAGTAAGAACTACCTGGAAAAGCAATTTCTAAACTCATGCTAGAACTTGTTCTCCAGATAGATCTTACTTTCAGGGAAATAGGATAGCAGTGAGAGCAGGAAGAAGATTAGGGGGTGTGGGGTATAGGATCTCTGGAATGGTTGCAGGACTGTGTGCAACAAACCAACACAGCAAAAATCCACAAAAAGGATCACCAAGATTCATTCAATTCAAGTCAGGTGTCATTTAAACAGAAGGAAAAAAATGTAGAAAGATAGAGCTGTTAGGTTTTATTGATACACTTCTATTAATGAGTCTGGTACCATAGTCCTGTCCTTTGTGGCCAAAGTAACTGCAGAATTCTTTTGCTACCCTAAACACTTCTGACGTCATTAAAAAGTCATAAGAGCCATTCTCCACCAGTCTTCCAGGAGGAGCGAAAGGATGGAGTGCAAATGTCTTTGTCCCCTCCCTCTTCCTACCATTAGCTTTCTCACTGCCAATATGAATTGATATAGCAGTTCCTCCTTCACACACAGCTAAGAGTGTTCTTTTTGGAAAATGCATCATTGCATATTAAATATGTGCCACATGTACTTATTTTAGTCCTTAGGAAAAACACTCATAGAAGTACTTGCTGAAGTAAAACAGCTAGTACATGATTGAAGCTCGGGCTCGAAACCAGGTCTGCCTGTGGAGAAGCCTGTTCTCTTAATTAATATGCTCATACTCTCTCATCTCACTTCTGGTGTAAATTGAGCTTTGAAGCTGTTGCTCCTCCAGGCATCAAAGTGGTGCTGTCCACTCTTTCTTGACAGAGCTCCATGAGACTCGTGACAATTTGCAGAAAGGTGGCTTGTGTTAGATCATGTTCAGATAGGAGAGACCCAGCAGAATGGTTCCACTGTGGTCCCTGAATCCCCAATACAAAGCAACCAAGCGTCCAGGACTCAGAGCAGCAACTCTTCAGACTCTTCATAGGAGGCAGTGCTACGCAGCGGGAATCCACAATGCACACAGAGAAGGCAGAGCACAGATGCAAACAGGGCAGGTGCTAAATTCAATATTGACACTACCTCCGGGGCAAAGGTTGGAAATGCTGCAGAACACATCAGAGTCCTACCCCAGGGAAGGGAGTGGAATGTGACCTCACTGCTCACGACTAGTTTGACTAGTTACAGAGGATTCCTTGCAAGAGAATCTCAGGGACTATAAGCATGAGAAAGTGGTGCATGGCTTTTGCAATAAAGAAAAATGACGTTGGGCTGATTCAAAGTGAGCGACACATACATATTTTTTTCACTACAAAATGGCCTTTCATTTATATCCCCCTTTTTTGTTTTGTTTTGTCAGAGATGGGTGTTCCATTGCTCTTAGAGAAGCTGTATTGGGAGAAGTCTTTAAAAGACCTTTTCATACTTGATGCCAGTTCAAATATCGTAGGTACTTGAATTCAGCAAAATAGCCCAATATAGTCCAATAGTTCTTTATAGTTGTGGGTTATCAGCAGAGCTGGCAATTGTATGAAGTTGTTGACTTGAGTCTTTTACAGCTCAGCATATTAATATGGCATCACTTTTTATACCTCATGCTTATACTTTTCTGCTGGATGGTTAAGACCAAATTAATGCAAGACCTATATAGCTGAAAATATAACTTTTGTATCTGACAAGGTCAGTCAAACCTCCTCAGGATTTACCCTGAAACCATGTAGAGCAGCTTGTAGATCTTTTGTCAGTGTCAGCCATCTGGATGAGTCACGGCCATTGCCATTGCTTGACCAATTTGCTCTTTGTAAAAGCTTGAGAGACTTATTTCTCTCCATGATACTCTCCTTGGGCACACCATACATTATTTATCATTTTCCTCTGTGGCCCGATCCTTGAGCAGAAAATTTGGGACGCCACTGAGTTACGGGATGTCACAACAGAGGTTCTCTTACGTTCTGAGTTCTCACGGACCTTGAAGGGCTAGGGCCAAAATATTAGCTATCCTTGTAGCCCTTCTTTTTCTTTGATTTTTGGTCTGAAGTCTTTAGTTGTTAACCATCCAAAAGAGAAGCTTAATCATATTATTACCCTGTAACAGAGGCAGTTGAGCTTAACATCACTATCTGTCTGAGTATCAAATGTCTTAGACATAACATGGAACTGGTATTTTCCAATAACCATGCATATTCTAAACTTTAAATCCCTAGAGATTGTGAAAAAATTACACTTAATACACAGAAATTTAGAAATCAAACTATATATAGCAATATGTATATATAAAATATGACAGATATACAGCTACTTTCTTAGTTCAGTGCGAAGATTTGTACCAATAGAGTTTAGACAAAAGATCATGTCTTAATCTTATACTGTGACAGTCTACAATGCATTAATTATTGTAACTGTCCTACTACCTGTTTTGATACTGTCTCATTGTTATTTCTTTCTCATTAAAATTAATAAAAAATTAAAAACAAATTGAGCAACACCCCAGGTAGAAGGAAAAAATCTAAAGAGAACCCACTGCTATAGGAATATGAGTCACGTCACAGTAATGAAGCAGAGCAAGAGAGGACCAGGACAGTGTGTATTCTCCAAAGAAGACAAAATAAACCCAGACACATACTTACATGTCACTAGTCACCTAGCCACCTGGAGGTCAGCACCAAGGTGGGGAACACAGTGGAGGACCTCCTCCATCTGCCTCGACTTTGAGAATTTATTGGAAACAACCCTGAAACTGTTTAACTGTTTAACCTACAAGCACAGAGCAGTGGGAGTCAGATCATAAAGGTTCAAACCCTGATCCTATCACTTACTGCTCTGTAAGTTAAGCAGACCAATCCATCTTTCTCAGCCTCCAGCTCTTCACCTGTAAAATGGAAAGAAGAATAGGATCTGCTTCATGTGGATATTATGCAGATTAAAAGTTAAAAGAAAGTTTGGGACATACAGTAAATAACCAATAAACTATATGTGTTTCTGGGTAGAATAATGAACACTCCTCCAAAAAATGAATGAATTAAAAATGATCTGTCTTGACAAGGTTTCATCCCAAATATCCCCAACACCTAGGGACACCCAGGTAAAGGGTGATGGTAGGCTTTTTTTTAATGTATTTACTACAGAGTGTACAGGGTCTCACTAACAGATCAGACTTATAGTGATCCTTCTGTTTTCAGCCTCTCAAGCATTGGGACTATAGGTGAGTGCCACCACACCCAATCTCAATGGCACAGCATGGCATGCCAGGGACTGAACCTAGATCATTGAGCTATCTCCTGTAGTAGGCTTTTATATAGACAAATCTGGAGACATCTCTGCATCTGGAAATAGAGACCAGAGAGTGTTAGTGTACTCAGGTAGTGTAGTCACATGAAGAGAGGAGCTCATCTAAGACAGAGGCTAGAAAGAAAAGTGAGAATAGAGTTCTTACCACTCAAACAGAAGTGAAGAGAGGAAGGGAGGCAGCAAAGGAAAATAGTGAGGTAAGAGGAAGCAAATGGTGCACGAGGAAAAAAATTCAGCCCACGATACCCAGGTGAGTGAGGTACAAAAGGTGCAGTATTGGCAAAAGCATGGGAGTGAGACATCACAAAGGACACAGACGCAGAAATCCACAACACTTCAGCACTTTCCTCACATGTACTAAAGGCAGGGGGTGAGGTGAAAAAGAGAGTTGATGACATCTTTGTTGTTTCAAGCATTTGGGATAATTAAGAGGCTTTGGAGGCTTTCACCAGGACAGAAGTATGACTAAATATGTACTCCAGATAGCTTTTTCAAGCATCTATAGAGATGATGTACGTGGGAAGCAGAATAGTAACACCCTCCTAAGTGCCTGCGTCCTAATCCCTGGAACCTACAGATAAGTGCAATGGAGGTGACTTATCAGGTGACCTTAAAATAGAGATTGTACTTGATTATCCAGATGGGTCCAATACAATCATGAGTATCCTTCGAAGTGAAAGAATATCAAAGGAAATTTAAAAACCAGTGAAATGAGAAGCTCTCACTACTATTGCTGGGAGCCACAAGCCAGGAAAGGTGAATGAATTCAGACAAGAGGCTCCAGAGAGGCTGCGGCTCCGTAGCACCTTAACTGTATGCCAGGGAGACACATCTTGGTCTTCAGAACTGTACACTAATAAAAAATGGGAGCGGGTGTTTTTGCACTTGCTTTCGGTTCTGCTGTACTGAGAACTGAACCCAGTGCCTCTACACTAAGCTCCAGTCCTGTTTTTGTTCAAGGCAGGGCTTGCTAAACTGCTAAATTTTGCCCAGGCTGGACTCAAATTTGCAATCCTGCCTCAGTCTCCTTGAATGTATGCACTTTTATGTCACTAAATTTGTAGTAATTTATTATGCTAGCAATAAGAAAGCGGTACATGTGCTTCAGAGGTAAAAATATAGGAAGCAGAAAGCTTCCACAGTGATGCAGGAGGCTGCCACACTGACAAAGAAGAGGAAGGGGAGCTCTGACTTGGACAGATCTTGGGAAGCACAGAGAGAAGAGAACCCTGCTTCTTTCAGCTGCCACTGCTTGTCCTGCACTTGTCACATTTCTCACCAATGATGCACACTCATCTATCAGGGAATTTGGCAGTTTTTAAAAGCTAAGATTATGTCCCTCATTAGAGAAATCACCACCTGTTGAACAGAACTGAAAATTCCTGCTAAAGGAAACCTGAGACAGGGGTCTGCACTGCCCTCCGCAGGAGCTTGTAGACTGTGTTCCTGGCTCCACCATTTCTTCTAGCAACCATTCCCATCTGTTGAATTGAGTTTTATATAATCCTCAAAGTTAAAAAATGTCTTTTGTAATTCTTGATCCACTTCTCTGACACCAAGAAATGCCAGCCTAACATGCCCACAATCCTAATAATTTGCTCTCGCAGGGTGTACCTTCTGCTTCTGTTTTTCTATGCAAGTAATTCATATTCATTCTAGAAAAATTAGAATACAAACAAGCAAAAGAAAAGGCAGAGAAATTACCCATAATCCCATCCTGTAGAGACAATCATTTTTTGAATTTAAAATGTAGCTCTGAGAATGTTACATTAATATTTATACATATTCATGGGTCTTATTTTTTTAAATGGAACCAAACTCTTATAAAACATCATACTTTTCTTGCCTGCCAACATATTATGAATCTTTCCATGAATATAAGCAAACATATAAAATACAATTCATAAAGGATACTAAATATTTTCAACATAACAATATACCAGAAGTGACTCAGACCCTTTATCACGGAATATTTGATTTTGTTTTTCTGTTACTCCCAACTCCTGTGTTCTCTTTTCATCTTCTTTTCTTCTTGTGTCTTCTGTGTTCATCAGCATCTTGCCTTTAGGTTGGCTGTGCTGTGTGCCCTAGTTTGCAACTCCTACCCCACAACTGCTCTGATTGGGTGGCCAACCCCAGGCTGCCACACACACCCCATGTGATGGGCGCTGGGCCTCTGGATCTCTTTAACCAGGATGACATGGGTAACAGGAGGCAAATATATATTTAAAGCATCACTATCAACTTGACCTTTGTTAATTATGTCACAGTGCCTCACGATACATTTATCTGTTTGACGTTGTTCTTAGTGCTAAAACTGGTAACTAAGGCTAGCAATATTCCCAGTTTTATTGTCATGTATATTGTATAGTTTTATGTTTATAACTTAAAGAGGTTTGTAGAGTAGTCTTGAACCTTATTTGCAAATGATAAAACATCCAACTGAAGTAGTTTTGGGAGAAAATAAAAAAAGCAAAAACATTGTTTCATGTAACTTAGAAGTAACTGTGGTCACATCCAGAAGCTCAAAAGCTATCAAGAGGTTGTCCTTAATCTTTGCTTTCAGCTTCAATACCTTCTTTTTCAAGGTTCCTCCTTGGCATGTTAGCAATTCCAGTCTCCAGTTATCTTTATAGCTCCAAATCCAATCAGAGGTACATTTCCTCCTTAACGTGATCTCAGAAAGAAAGAAAGAAAGAAAGAAAGAAAGAAAGAAAGAAAGAAAGAAAGAAAGAAAGAAAGAAAGAAAGAAAGAAAGAAAGAAAGAAACCTCTGGACTGAATCTCACTGAGATACTAGGGTTATCTAGTATCTTGCCTCTGGGTCAATGCCTGTGACCAAGACAATAGGCTTGCTAACAAGTCTTCTATGCTATGGACAAGTGTTGCCAAAAATATGGGGTGCAATTTCCAGAAAGGAAATAGACTCTATGTAAGCAAAACAACAGACATCCATGTGAGGCAAACACTAGTCTTAATGGAGGGACCACAAACCCCTGTGAAAAGTCAATGTAAGCTTACCACAGAGAAGAATGAGAAAAAAAAAACAGCAATGAGAAGATTTCACTTACAATGCATTTGTAGACTGGAAATGTGTGTCTTTCACATAAGCAGAATATTAAAACAATGTTTTTTAACTACTCTTCATGAAAAAAATTAATGTGTATTTCTTAAACAAAGATGAAAAAGAATACAAATTTTATCCCTTGGCGATGAGAAATCTGCTCAAAGGTGAGTTCTGACAAGAAAGTTTGAAACTGGTTTGAATTAGGAGTTGAAGTTATGAAATGATTTTAAAACTGAACACAATTTGCTGGTAATGTTGAAGCAACTTTTTATTTTGTTTGTAACTAGACCTGAAAAAAAGTTATTTATAAAGGCATGTAGTAGCAATCAATCAAAATTCCCTTCTTTCACCTTGATAGACAAGCAGGCTAATACCAAGAAACACTAGAATGCTCCACAATTTAGGTGGAATTTGTGTCAGACTCCTTCCTTTGTCCTCAGCTCCATGAGCTCATCTTTGGCAAAGACTCCATCATTGATGCACTGATGTCAGTGGGGAAAGAATTAACAATCTATGCTTTAATTTACAGATCTCTTGAGTGAAAGTGACCTTCAAATGAGAATTGCAGCATTTCCAGAGGGCTGAGGGATTCTAGGACATCTGACAATCACATTGGACCCCACCATGTAGGAGAACTTGTCCAGCAATGGAATCCATACAAGTATCTACTTCCCAATAAATGGCAATCTGATCAAAAACAAGTGGCCACCATGGTCACTGTGGAAAATAAAAGTATGTACCTAATAAAGGTTTAGACACACAGATTGAAAACAGAAATCAACAATCTCTTTGCCAATCAGCCCCAAATGCTCTATTTCTCTAAAACGTAATTGGTTTTAATTTTGTGCCTAACAGTTCAACTAGATGCTTCAAAATGTGATGTCCAGAGATTTAAACAGGATCTGGTAGTAAGGAATTTTACATCATGATTCTATTTCATAGCTAGGTTGCTAAACATATATTCTGTAAATTTACTATAATATATAACTTATTATTTTATAATGTGCTTTTTAAACAATACACAGCATCTTCAAGTATTAGTACCATGAGAACAGGACCTGTTCTAACAGCAGCTCTCCCTGCTGCTGCCTCCTTCTTGGCCAGAGATGTAAAGCTATAATCATTTATCATCATGAAAAGGCTTACATCTGTCTGCCATCTGGCTGTCCTTCGTATCTATTAGGAACTTGAAAGGAGCATAATACATACAGGAAAGAGTAGAGGAAATGAGGTTGGGCCATGTCATGCACTGCCTATTGCCCACAGACAAAAAAATTGTATCTGATTCTAGCTACGACGAGAAACTATTCACAGGTTTTCTGCCAGAGTATAACCAAGGCCTGATTTGTGGTTTAGAAGACTCAATTTGTTCTGGGGAGACAGCTTGGCACTGGGATAAGAGCCTGCCTGGCAAGCACAAGGTCCCAAATTCAATCCCCTGCACTGCATGCCGTGCTGGCCCCAGAACCAGACATCGTGGCACATGCCTGTAATCCCAGCACTAGGGGGGTTGACACAGGAGGATCACTATGAATCTGAACTGTGCAGTGAGACTGTATATCAAAAATATAAAAATAAAAAGGCTCACTTTGCTCCTCTATGGAGAATGGGCTGGACAAGGTGAGGAAGAAGTGGGGTTAGGAGGCTCTCTTGATAGTTTGGCAGAGGCATAATGGTGATCTGTAGCTGGGTGACAGCAACGGAGGTGGAGATAGCTGTAAGTAGAGCCAGGTAAATGAGTGTGACTGATAGAATGGATATATTATGGGAAGAAAATGAACAATAATTTTAAGATTTTGATCCTCAGCAAACAGTGGGTGCCGCTTTACACTGCTGTGGAACAGGTCGTGGAAGGAATCAAGAGGCTGACTTGAACATATTCAGTTTGATACCTACAGAAACCAAAATGAAGATATTGCCTAGATTAGCATGGATTTCAGGTCCAGTCTAGAGAGAAAAGGAAGGAGTACTAAGGGTTTTCTAAAATAGCAAGTATGAGACTGAATAAGATCTCTTCATATAGACAGCATGATTCGGCAAGAACACATCAAGCTTCTACATCACCACAGAATCAAGAACTCATGTTGCATCCCTGCCTCATCTGGGCCCAGAGACTAGGACTTTCCATCAGTGAGAGTCCTCGCTGGTAACAAAACTGCTTAGGTCTGAACTTTAAAAGCCACATGACTGTCTGTTTTCTGAAATGAAATCACAAAACATTACGGAGAAATTAATGCTCTCTTACACTGAAATTTTTTAACTGCCTATCATGTTAATAGTGTCAACTTTTCTAAGAGTACAAATATTATGTCTTGGTTTTTAAAAAATTTTTGCTTTAAAAAGGCTCCCAAAATAGGAAAAACAGGAGCATCTATCCTGAGGGTTCTCAGGGATTTCATACATTTGCAAGCTAAAGAGATGTGACCTGATTTCTCCAAGGCATGCCTCAAAATATTAGATTTGCCAGTCAATCTGGAATTTCTCCAGTTGTGCACAGCTTTCTTTCCTTCACCCTGCCATATGCAGGTTTTTAGCAGAACACAGGCTTTTCTCAGGAAGATCCACTTTGCCTAGCTTCTTATCTACTTTCTTCATTGCTGGTACAAAATATCTGACACCTACGGTTTATTTTGGCCCAGAGTTTGTAAAGGTTTTAGTCCATACTTGGCTGGCTGTGAGGCAGGGGGTTATGCAGGGGGGGGCACAGCAGACGAGAAACAGTCCATGGCATGGCAAATAGGAAGAAGCAGCCTTGTTATTTTCAGTTTTCATTTCATCCAGGCTGCAAGCATATTGATTGATGCCACCCACAAGCAGGGTGGGT
The DNA here is from genome assembly GCA_004027165.1 of Ctenomys sociabilis. Lineage (NCBI taxonomy): Eukaryota > Metazoa > Chordata > Mammalia > Rodentia > Ctenomyidae > Ctenomys > Ctenomys sociabilis. The sequence goes on from PVKA01008871.1 coordinate 46,999, forward strand.
CTTCCCTCTTCATTAAGTCTGTCATCCACACCCAGAACTACACTAAGCAATCAGTGGGGTAACCAGGGTCTGTAGCTGCATGACAGCAATGGGGGTGGGCACAGCCTTAAGGTAGAGCCAGGCAAGCACTTCTGAGTTCATGAGGCTTTTGAAGCTACCTGCTGCATTTTCAATGAGCAGATACAAATTCTTTGATCCAGCTTCATTTACAATCTTCTTTTGTGCAAAGAAAAAAATCCATAGGAGAATGGTCCTATTTTCCTCTCTTTATCATTTGCAGTGGAGACTAAACCCAGTGTAAATGAAGTCTAAAGTCCGTATCATAGGAATCATAACCATAATAGCAGGGTATATTTTCATCAGTTTCTTCCAGTAAGAAATGGTTTCATTTCAACATGTGCAAATGGCAATAATTATATATCGCCTAACAATATATATCAGCACGCCACATCCCTTATTGTTAATGTCTTACATTACATTAATTTTTCTTTTAAAGGCTATTTCTTTTGAATAGCCTAAGAAAAAAAGGAGTTTTAAAAATATTTGGCCAGGACTACAGAGACAACTCTATGGTCGAAGCACCTGTCTAGGCAAGTTCAAGGACCTGGATTTGATCCCTGGTACCACATACCATGCTGGCTCCATCCCAGGTTTGCTGAGCCAGCCACCAAGACTGGGAGTGGTGGTGCACACCTGTAATCCCAGCACTGGAGAGGCTGAAACAGGAGGATCACTATGAGTCCAAGCTCTATAGTGAGACCCTGTGCCAAATACATAAAATTAGATACTTATAAATAAATAAATAAAAATAAATTTTTGGGCCAATTCACCAACCTTTTCAAATATAGACTAAAAGGATTAATAGGTCCTCATGCTCCCTTGTTTTCAACCTGTATTCTCAAAACCCACTCTAAATGTGTCCTCTCAACAAATGCATTTGGTGAACATATTATTATGAGCTAAATACAGCATCGAGACAGACAAGATCCCCACTGTCACAAGCTGAGATTCTAGGAGCATGAAGTGACAAGGTAATAAACAAATATGTGGTGTATTTTTATGTGACAAACACTAACAAGAAAATTATACCAAGCCAACCTGACAATGATAGATTTGCACTATCCACAAATCTCGTGCAAAGAAAGGCAACAATTTTTGACAAATGTCATGCGAACCAAGATTAAGATGAGATGAAGGGAGACCAAAACTTCAGATGCCCTAATAGAATTCATCACTCCCTATTTTGTATTTCAACTTTGCTTTAATCTTTATATATTCATTCATCTGACAAGTATTTCTCCACCGCCTACCACATCCCACACGCTATGCCTGGAGTTCTATTATAACTTCAGTTCATCTCGTTTCTGTGTCTTTCTATCTAGAGGATACAAAGACAGAGACTAAGTCTTATTCATCTTTCCAGGTCTCTACTGCTGTGTACACTAAAGGGAAAAGTGCTTATTGTAAGGGATGAATGGATGGCATCCCAAAACTCAAGCTCTTCAGGAGTCAAAACTACTGTACATTTTGCTTACTGCTTCCTGAGTCAATGTACATCTTCTCTCAAGAGAAAACCAAGGTTACCCAGACTCCTCCTCCTCCTCCTGAGAACTCAGTCTAGTAAATCAGGTTAGACCCACTGGGAAATAAAGGATTAGAGTAAAAGGAAATCTTTGATTAAAAATGTAGTTCATTATTCAACACTCTTTGCTAGCCAGCAAGCAGAAAGGCCATAAACTTTGTCTTACCTCAATAATTCAAAGTTTCCCAAAACCAGGGTAATGCAAACTGACTCTTTAAATTGTATCCAAAAAGTGACTCTTTGGGCCTAAGTACAAAAATAAATAAATAAATATTTATATATCTCACACGCTTGTGTGAGATAGTATCAGTGAGACAGCTGTCAGCCAAATGAAAATGAATGGAGTAATCCTATCCTCCAACGCTAAGGGAGTCTACATAGTCCCCTTTTTCATGCATAATTCTGTTTCTCTGTGCTTAGAAAAGCCTTTTCAAATTAGAAGAAAGGTTTGATAAATCTTTAGTCTCCAAGCAGAGAACATGTAACCAGCAAAGCAATACCAACTATTTACTGGCTGATGAAAATTAGTTTTAAGATGACATACAGCTTGAAGACATACCACTCCTATAATCATGCATGACATTAATGAATTTGCAATTGAGTTTATGCCAGCATCCTTTGTAAGGTACATTTGAAATAGCTTCCCAACAATTGTCTACTCTCTAATCATTTAGTAAATTGCAGTAATAAAACACTTGTTTCTCCCATAACCATGCTTTTTGGGCAATACTGAAAATATTCCACATGGAAACCTCAGCTTTTGTTGTTTTAAAGATCAAACATCTTTTCACCTGAGAACTGCAAAGGGGCTGGTTTCCTTGGCAACATAATTTGCTTCCAGTTCAATGGAACACTGAGTTCTTTTTCACAGGTTGACTGCACTGAACAGCCAATCCCAGCTCAGGCAGCCCTACTTCCTTTGTAAAGCGCTATTTAAAAAAAAAAAAAAATTGTTGCTAAGGTGTTTTTGTTATGGTTAAATGAACCTCTTAAATATTGATTTCAGTGCTCTCAATTTTTAAGCTGCTGTGCATTCATTCAGTTGATTCTGAAACACGGAGAACCCAGCTCTGTGAGGCTGTATCTGTTGACCTTGGCTCTGTCAAGCCAATGATCCAAATCCACCCGCATCCTCTTTTGTAGATTTTTCAACAACAAACAACCCCTGCCTAACTAAATGAGGATGGCTTGTGGTAGCACCTGCTCTACCAGCTATGTTATGATACAAGCTGGAGCAATAGTAATGTGAGGTCCCCTTGAAACTGGCCAACCTACAATTTCTAAGCCTAATATACTGACAGGTAGGGCTATTTCTGTTAAAAGTCCTTAACTTGGAGGATCTTTAGAAATTGCCTGGCTCTGAGACAGCTCTTCAAGACTCATTAGGATCCAATCCATGAAGAATCTTAAATTTTAGCACCTAAACCTTTTTCAGGAATGACTCAATCAGAATGACTCAACTAGAATTCTGGTACACTATTTGTCCAAGAGGGTAGGACCTTTCTGAGAGAAAGATACAAGTATTACTCAAAAAAACTCAGACTGGTAAATTCAAAGTGCTACCTGCATAGTTCATGAGTGAGCAAGAAAGTGCTCAACAGCAAAATCCCAGTAAATGACATGGTGCTGTCAGTGGACAAGTAGAAGCTCAGGTTAACATCTGAAAGTGTAGAACTGCTTCTGGAAAATGTAGAGAGCCACTTAATATTTTCAGGAGGTAAAGCCAGCCTTGAGATGTAGATATATTTAAAGACAGTGGGCATTCTTCAAAAAGCATCAATATAATATGGTGTCATATTCAAGAAATAGTATGATTAGTATATCTGTGTTTCTGTACATATCAGTGACAGCAAGTAGCAATAGAAATAGCTGTCACAATGGGAACATGCTTACCAAATGGGAACAGAAGCTCTCCGTTAACACTTAACTTCAAGCAAATGCAAACAGAAACTGAGGTCTCTGACTGTACAACTGTCATTCATTTTATCAAAAAAGCAACAAAACCAATATGGGGTGTGGCTCAGTACAGCATACGGACGTGGGTGAGTCATATCCCGGAATGAGGCAAAACCAGGTTAGAAGGAAAAAAGACTGAGAGACAGAGAAGACCAAGGACATCACCAAGTGCTGCCTTAGCCACTGTTGATTAAAGGCTACACAAATATCCTGGCACAGAAACACTGATAGTTAATTTTGTATTTGTCATGTTATATTACATAGAGTTTGCTTTCAGGTTCAAGCAAAATAGGGTGACGAACTCAATTGTGACCTCCCAGAAACAAGATAGCTTTATGTTCTAATTCTCATAACTAGTCACTATGATATTACATGAAAAGAAGGTAGAGGGGTCTTTGTCACTGCAATTAAATAAAGTATCATATTACCCTGGATTATCCAAATTGTCCTAAATCCAATAAGTAGCTCCCTAAGAGATATGCAAAGGAGAGAGACCTACAGTAGAAAGAGGGAGAGCCTTTGTGCAGATTGAACTAAACACTAATGTTATATAACCTCAAACAAAGGATGCTTGGAGCCACCAGAAGAGGCAAAGCACTGCCCGGTGTGGTGGCACACATCTGTAATCCCCTTGCTCAGGGATCTGAGGCATGAGCACCACCACAAGTCCGAGGCCAGCCTGGGCTACAAAGCAAGACATGGCCAAAAGAAGGAGGAGGAGGGGGGAAGATGAGGAGGATGAGGAGGAGAAGGGAGATGAATAAGAAAACAAATAGACCCTAGAGCCTTCTGAGGCAGCATGACCCTGCTTTTATCTTGATTTTGGTATTACAAACCATGAAAGAATAAATTCCCACTTTTCTAAGCTTTCAGATACATAGCAATTTGTTATGGCAGCCACAGAAACCTACACAAGTGGTCTATACATGTAGCAAATTGAATACAGCTCATGAAAACACCCACTACAGCTCATTCTGACTTCAACATGTGAAGTGGATGACTGCATCCTGGTGGAGCACCAGACATAGGATCTGACTTTAGTTCCACAAACACCTTTCTAAAAAATTCCTCAGACTCATAGATTGCAATCAGGGAGAAATCCTCACAGCCCAGAATGCACTCAAGCCCAGCCCACCAGGACAGCAGCACAGGCAAACCTTCCCTCCTACCCTGCTCACTTCTGGGACAGTTTTCATTGAGGAACATTTAAGAAGCCAACCAGATTGCTTACAAGGTTGTTGCTTCTCTCATTTAAAATTATCAAGAGCTTACATTTGAACCCCTGGAGAACAGCAGCTCATTTGACTCTTGGCTCTGTTGTAATCTAAGCTACTGTTCTTAATATTATGGAAGTTAATTATCTTAAGTGTGTTTTAGCCTGAGACCTTCAGGTCCTGACTCAGGAGGTCTGGGCATGTTAAGGACCTATGTTTCTCATGGCAAGTTTTACTTAGGAAAGAGGAGTCTTCTGTCCTTTCACTAAGAGATTACTTTGTATTTTTCTTTCACAGCTGGCCCTAAACACCTTACCAGGTCCCCCACTGTTGCTCAAGGGGTCACCACGGAGATAATTGCTTTGGCTACAACTAGTTTCAGTCACAGCCAACTCTTAAAAACCCATGGCCACATGAAGCATTCAGGGCAGGGACATCTAGACACAAACCATAACAGTCCTCAAGGGTTGCTTGTTCTGAGCAAGAACAATCACTAAAATCTTATAGTCACTGGGCATTCCAAGCTCAGAGCTGTTAACCCTAAGGGAGCTGCACTTTGCCAATTTGTGATTTCTATACACACTGACCAAAAGACCATGTGGCTGCTCAGTAATGTCATTTGTTTAGCGGGCCCTGAAAAAGAAGGAACACAATGGTGGTGGTCATTAGCAATGGATAAGGAGCTGAAGGACTAGCTCACGGCTGATTTTCATATTAAATGTGGCTAAAGACCCACACTGGCTAGTGGCATGAGAATCACACAGGCTTTTCGATCACTGGCCCAGTACATGCTAGATGTTGGAGCTTCCTGTTTGATGTTGTTATCTTCGTAAAGTTTTAAATTAAAGAACACATTACCATTTCACTAAGCGCTTAAACCCAGGAGGCCTAAGTCACTTTGGCTATCTGCACACAGTAGAGAAAATGGTAGGAAAGAAAGACTGGCAAGCAGCATCCCTTAATGACCAAAACCTCGTCTTTACCAACCCAGCTGACCTACCTCCTTACAAAGGGGAGGATTGTAAATCAATGGGGCACCACATTAAATGTGCAACAGGGCCAGAGAGTCACAATGTTTAGAAAAAGACTATACAATCAAAGCTATACCACAGCTGTACACAAATACCTCCACCAAAGCACAAAAGGAATCCTCTGCATATTGTTCTAAAAGACCTTGGACTGCCTGCCTGTCTTTGTAGGGGTATAATGATATGCTCACTTTATTCAAGTGGCATTTCTAGGAAAAAGGAAAAGTTATAGAGAAAGCATATGGGTGCCACCCAGTTATCAAGGTGGCCTCGAATGGTCACCCTTCTGAGGATCAGGTCCTTTGCAGTAGCTCTCCATGTTGTTATCTGTGTGGTCCACAAAATACAGCAAAATGGACAGGATGTTATGATAGATCATATATATATTTCAAATTCTAGCGCAGAGTATAGTTGACAGACATTTAAAATATTAATTTACTCAAAAAATGACTTCCCATTTTCAAAACATGAGCTCCAGGAGACAAAAAGTTTCATCTTACTTGTCACTGTCTCATTTAGTAGCAAGTCCTACAGAGCTCCTGGCATCAGATGGATGGATGGATGGATGGATGGATGGATGGATGGATGGATGGATGGATGCTATATACTTGGATGGATGGATGGTATGTAGTTACATGGACAGATGGATGGATGATGGATGGATGGGACAAAAAGTATTATTTATCATTTTCTTATTTATTACCAAATCCTACAGAGCTCATGGCATAGGATGGATGGACAGTTGGATGAATGGATGGATGGATGATGGAGGGATGGATGAATGATGGAGGGATGGATGGGACATACTGATTTAGTGCAATTGCTTATTTATATATCTTGAGCCTTTCACATGGGAACTTAGGTGAAGAGAAACTAAAACTGTATTTTAATTGCTTAGAAAAGTGCTATGCCTATAGGAGAGGATTTAAAAATATTTGCTCCAGGCTATGAAAATAAGAAAAATACCATGTAAGTACATACTACCCATCCATTTGTCTATCCATCACCCATCCAAGAGTGCACCATTCATCTATATATCCATCCATCCATCATACAACAAGAACTCTGTAGGACTTGGTAATAAAGGAGACAGTGATAATTGAAACAACACTCATATAACACTTATACTCAGAAAGCTGAAGGGTGAGCAAAGGTTCTTACAAAAACTCTCACTGAGAAGTCCTTTATAACCAAGAAACTACAAATAATACACCATCTCAAACAGAATTAAGTAAGGAAATTTATTTTATAACCAAATTCTTGCTGCTCCCTTCACATGCAGTCCCAACTTTCTGGCTTTTTTCACTATGGCACTTGGCTATCTCAAATATTTTATCAAGACATATTTTTAAGAAAGTATTGTGCTACTAGTTAGTGCAGTATTAAATATGATCTTAGGAAAAAGTAAATTCCTAGTGACTTTATACAAGTCACCCAAACACAGCAGAGAGTATGGGTAGGTAGAGACCTTCTCCATAGAGTTATTCAGGGGCTAGAGTGACAGAGACACTACTGTCTTCAAGCTTGACTTTCAAGGAGACTTAGGGAGTGAATAGACAGCCAGCAATAGGAAGAGGGCAAGCAGGGAATTACAGATTGCCATAAATTATACAGAAAGCACATTACCTCATTCCCATCCATTTTTCACTGTTCAGAACTCAGCCATATGGGCCAAGGAGATGGCTCAGTGGAATAAGTACTTCCCTCACAAGGGCCTGAGTTCAATGCCTGGTTCTGCCAAAAAAAAAAAGAACTCAGCCATATGGCCCCAGATAGATGCAAGAAGGCCTGGGACATGCAAATAGCCACTTCCCAGCATCCATTCTACACCATAGAGAGCATGAACTCTGGACTATAACTAACACTTCTGCCCATAACATTCGTTCACACCTAGGTGTTAACAGATGATAACAGAAGAAAGACATGCAAAGATTAGCAGAAGTCATGACTTAAACCTAAAAAAATAATTGGGATTGAACTTCAGAATTCTGAGAATAGTATTTGTCTCATACCTTTCTTTCAAGTCTTGGAACATAAAACAGCACAAAGGCAAGGAAGAAGTTTTCAAAGTGGGCAGTAAGTAAATACATGAGATTTAACTCTGACCTCAACTGTAATAGAAGCAAAGAGATAACACCGTGAGTTATTTTCACCTAAGAAAATATGTTCATGAATATTCCTTCATTTCCTTGAGTAAATTTTAATGATCTTCCTCTTTTAATAACTGCTATATTTCTAATATCCCAGAGGTCCTGCAGGTTCAAGTGAATTATGATTAGGAGTTGCTAATTATAGTAATGACATATAAGAAAGACAAAGCAAAAATTCATAAATGTAATTTATGTGTCAAAAGTGGACCAGAGCCTTAGCCAATTAGCCATTAGAGGCCCAGAAAGAACACACTATGTCAGTGCTGGTGAACCTAAGGCACTCCTACCATAGCAAAGAATCTGTTATCACTGAAAGCTCAAAAAAAATTTGCCATCACTGAAGTATGGCGACAAACATTCCTAAAACATGGCTTGTTCCATCTATTCATGCTCCAGGATACCAGTGGGCCAAAAGTCAGTGATCAAAGAGCATTGAGATTTTTGGTAGCTCCACTTTATCTTCCAGTTCCCCTTTATATCGTGGTAGCTCCCCAGCTGTAGGTCCATGATGTCAGATAAATCAGTCCATGAGCACACAGGCAATGGACTAGAGCATATTACACTGACAGGGATACCTTCTAAACTTCCTCTTCTGAAAGTAAGCAAGGAAGCTGCTTATACTCTGAATCTAGAGATAAAAAATTCACCCACAGAAACTTCATTTCTAAGACTTGTAAAGCCAACCAGATAGTTCAGCAGACTAGAGAGCCTGCTTAGACAGGCACAGAGACCAGGGTTCAATTCCAGGAGTGCCGTGCCAGCCTGGCCCCCAGGGTGCACTGAGACAGCAACTGAGACTGGGTGTGGTGGCACTTGCCTGTAATCCCAGTGCTCGGGAGGATGAAAACAGGAGGATCACTATGAGTCCAATCTGTATAGTGAGACCCTGTAGACCCTGTACTAAATATGTTAAAAAAAAAAAAAAAGACAGACTTGGGTCTCATCAAGGAAAACCAGATCTTAAGGTTCTCCATAAAAGTTTGACCCAAATATGATGTAAATATTGACAAACACAATCTCATAACACCATAGAAATGCAAAAATAGAGTGGTCCAAGGCCCTGAGGTCCACAGGATCCAAGGCTTGCTCTCCCCATTATGCTGAACTCTTCCCAAGGAGACTCCAGGAGGAAGCTGGCATCTGCCCTTGATCACCTGCTACAGCACAGGAAGTTCAACCACACACCTAAGGAGAAGGACCCCACAAGAAGCAGGAAGTAAAGGAAACAAAGCAGATTTTTATCTCCTCAGCATTCCTAATTTAAATTAAGCTCCTAATGTGGTGTAACAGAGACCACCCAAAGTTCCACAGAAGCAGACCTAAGGGAGAGCCACAGCTGGACAGTTTTCACTTAATGCCAGGGAGTGGACAGGATCGAGCCGACACACAGTTTGGGCAGAACACAAGAGCAAAAGTGGGTTCAATCTTCTGTGCTCAAGGATAGAAAATAGAAAAGCAGGTCACCCTCTCTCAAGAATTATATCAAATTCTCCCTCTTATCCTTGGAGGACATGAGGATTTTCCAGTATTCGCTAAGATGCCGATCCATGGCAGGGAGGGGATCCAACATTTCTAGTATAAGTACTTGGCAGGAGTGAGTCATTATTCTTTGTTAAAGTTTGTGAGTTTGCTCACTAGCCAAAGCCTTGCACAACTTGTGTGGAAGAAGAATGAGAGGCCCCACCCACCCTGCACCTGCTATCACTGCTGCCAACCAAGTCCTCTTGCAACCAGCATAGGAGAGGAGAGCAGCCAAATGTCCCATATCCCGGCAATCTCTGCATCATGGTGCTCTTCAGCATAGGGCGGCAGAGGTGACCACTCAAAGACCAACCTGGCTGAGATGAGACTGACACCCAGGAGGAAGGTTTCACAACAGCACTGATGTGCTACCCTGTCGCAGAGACTCGGTGAGGGACAGCCGTGGATGATAAGCTTGGAGAGGATGAGAACTACAGAGAGCTCTCCTGAAACCTCATGAGCAGCTCAGGCTCAGGCCAAGAAGTTCACAGGGCCTGGGTTTGGTGGTAGAAGGCCAGTCCTCATGGTTTCACTTCAGATATGGTGAATGTGAAGGAAGTGGCATTTAATACTGTGCTCCACTTAAACTCATGTACTACAGCCTACAGCCAGCAGAAATTATTGATCGGATTTACTATAGGTCAGTATCTGGTCAACAAATACATACACTAAAATTATGGACTTCTTTGAGTGGTTCTTAGGATTAATCATCATCTGGTTTAGACCTGACACCACCGTACTTGCTGACTTCACTACTACCATATAGACAAGGTACCGTAGTTGTTGATGCCAGTTGACTTTCTGTGTATGCCACTACCTGGATTACCTGAAGGTCATAAACAGTTTGTGGCTCATTCTCAAAAAATTTGGCACTGGACCAAAGAAGCCTCAAAACCCAGTGAGCACACACACACACACACACACACACACACACACATAATGGAAAAACACAAAACAACAACATACCTCCCCAAATTCTCAGCTCCTCCTAAACTAATCCATGAGTGTTTGAAGGGGAGGCCATCCTAAAGCACAGCACAGAAATAGCTAAAAGGGCACAAATGGAGGCAACAAAACAGTCCAAGAAGATGCTTGGAAAGTTAAAAAGGTATAACTGAGCAGATAGTGATGCAAATGAAACAAATGATTGATGGGTCTAGAGAAGACACTAAGAAAAATCTAGTAGAGCTAAAGAAAGAGATGCAAAACATAGAAGTCCAACATGGAAAAGAACAGAAGTAAAATCATATTAATATGCTGAGCTGTAAAAGGCTCAATCAACAACTTCTGACACTGCCAGTCCTACGGATAACCCACTACTATTATGGACCACTGAACTATATTGGATTATTTTGCTGAATTCACACACCTACAATATATGCAGACAGGATATTATGGCTGCATCTTGTACTATGAATACCTACCACGAAGACAACAATATGTAATATATTAATTATTGAAACTGTCCTACTAATCAATTTTAAAACTGTCTCATTGCTGTTTCTCAATAAAATTAATTTAAAAACATACAGTGATAAAATGAGAAGAAAAGAAAAAAAAGAATGGGAAGACACAAAAAAGCTTTCAAACCAGTAACCAATGAGGACAAAGCATCAGATGCAGAGGACGGCAGTGGCCCACAATCAGTGAGTGGGAGGCAGCTTAGAAACAAGAGAATATGAAACATGAAACCAACAGCTACTACATGGCTCAAAGAAGAGTGAATGGAACTCACGAAAAATAAGGAGATGGCACAACAGGCGTAAAATGTTGCTTACAGAAGGAATAGCAGGAAACATTCCAACTGAACACAAAGATGAAGGGGGTCAATAGAGCCCTTAGCGATCACCATTGGAGAGAAAGGCAATCACTCTATGCCATGTAATATGTAAAATATCACAAATGCAATAAAAAACAGAATCTTATTTTCAAAAGAATAAAACAATAAAACGATGATACACAGTTTCAAATCAAGATATTAGGAGGGGGCCAGGGAGATGGCTCAGGGAAATAAGTGCTTCTCTGGCAAGCACAAGGGCTTGAGTTCAATCCCCGGTTCCGCAAAAAAAAAAAAGATATTAGTAGATCAACAATGGTTACTATGTTGTATATTGTTATCTGTAAAGTATTTTCTCAGTTTACAAGATATAGGCATGAAAGATTAATCAAATAAGCATAAACCATTCTTTTTAATAAATAGAGATCGGTAGCATGTTTACCTTAGCTATGTTATCTACATCTATATATCTATACATGCATATATGTTTTTCTTCTTTCCCCTTCATTTTCTCCTTTTTCCCATCCCAGTTGTTGTTTCCTTTTGAACAGTTTCTTCCCGTTTCCCAATATCTATTGTACATTTTTATCTTATTTGTTCTTTCAGCTTTTTACATTAGAAGACAATGCAATGTTTATACATGTGAGTCTGATTTACCTCACTTTATGAGCATGGTCTCCAGTTGCATCCAATTACCTATAACAGCCTTGAGTTTATCCTTCTTTATAGCTTAGTACACAATTATATAAAATTACCACCTCTGCAACATCATTGGTCATTCAAGAGATGCAAATTAAAATAACACTGAGATACTATCTTACACCAGAAAGAATGGCTGTCATCAAGAAGTAACCCAATAACAAATGCCGGCAGCGAGGCTCCGGGGGGAAAACCCTTCTCCACTGTTGGTGGGAGTGCAGGCTGGTACAACCATTGTGGAGACTAGAACAGAAATTCCTTAAAGAGCTAGGATTGGAGTTCTCATTCAAGCCAGCTATTCCCCTCCTAGGTATTTTTCCAAAAGAACTGAAATCATCATACCACACAGATATATGTGCACCCATGTTTATAGCAGTGCACTTTGTCATAGCTAAATCTTAGAAACAACCCAAATGCCCATCAACTTAGGAATGGGTAAAAAAGATATGGTATTTTTACACAGTGAAATACTATTCCACTATGGAAAAGATAAATTTGAGGCTTTTGTAGATAAATGGATGCAACTAGAGACTATGCTGGTAAGGGAAATAAATCAGATCCATATGTGGAAACAGCATATTGTTTCACTGGTGTGAGAAAATGAAAGAGGAAATGAAATTAAAAAGGTACAATAAATGGGACCAGCGAGATAGCTAGGTGGTCTAACATGCCTGCTTAGGCAAGCTTAGGCAAGCGTGCAAGGACCTCAGTTTAATTCCCAGCACCACATGCTGCACCAGCCCCGCCCTGAGGGTGGGCTGAGCAGGTAAAAAAGGAAAAAGAAAGATACAGTGGATACTGTGAAAGGGAAAGAATTTGTCCAGAAGAAAAAACTGGAATGGGAAAAGGACAAAAGAAAGAAAGAATAAAGATACAATTATGTCTAGATGCAAGATAGTTTGGATAATTCAACTGCCAATTTCTGCTGGTCTTTAAAAGGAGCAGTTAATGCTTAAAATTGTTTTCTTTCTAATTTTTTCTCTTTTAAAATTTCTTACACCATTTTTGTTATTGTTTTGTTTCATTTTTTCTTTAAACCAATCTTGCATGTTGGTAACTTGTAGCCTAAACAACTGATTTGAAGATAATATCATGCAATACAGAAGCCATTGATGAATTCCTATTAATTTGTTCAGTGAAATTTTGTATCATTTCTAATGCTGTTTTTTTTTCTCCATTACCATTCTGTGTTCTTTAAAAAAAAAAAAAATATATATATATATATATATATATATATATATATATAAAATAAAAATTCCACCTGTTTTTATCCATTTCTTGTTTTATGGGTAGTTGGATTGTTTCTAAGATTTCTCTATTATAAACTGCTGCAGTAAGTATGGGTATACATATATCACTGTGGTATGATTTTTCAAAACTTTTGGGAAAATATCCAGAAAGGGAATACCTGGATATTTTAGAATATGGGACCCCTAATTTTACTTTTTTAGGGATGCCCACACTGATTTCCATAGTGACTGCGCCAGTCTACACGCCCACCAAAAGTGGAGAACGCTTTCATTCTCCCTGCAGCCTTCTAGCCACTTGTTACCAGTTGATTTCTTGATGATAGCCATTCTTTCTAGATGAGAGGAAATCTCAGTGTCGTTTCTCAAATAACCAACAATGTTGAACTTTTTTTTCATTTATTTATGTTCCATTTGTATTTCTTCATCTGAGAAGTACATACTTACCTTCAATGCCCATTTATCAATTGAGTCTTTGAACTAGAGAGCCTGATTTGTTTTTTCAGTTCTATGTTCCAGATAGAAGTACTTTGTCTAAGGGACAATTGACTAAAATTTTTTCCTACTCTGGGTTTTCTTTTCATGCTATTAGTGATTTCTTTTGTTGTGCAAAAACATTTTAATAAGATGAGATTCCAGTTGTTGATTCATTAAAATACTTCCCATGCAGTTTGGTTTTTGTTCATGAACACTCTGCCTACCCCTGTATCTTCAAATTTTCTACCTACTTTCTCTTCCAGTAGATTCAGTGTTTCCATTTTAATATCTAGATGTTTGATACATTTTGACTTTAGTTTAGTGCCTGGTGATAGACATGGGTCTAATTTTAGTCTTCAGCATGTAAAATGTCAGTTTTTCTAGCACCACTTATCCAGGAGGCTATTTTGGTTTCAGCAAACATGTTTCACCCTTTTCTCAAAACTATGGTGACTAAGTGTGTTTGTAGTTGTGTCTACGTGTTCTAATCTGCAAGAACAGAATCTTTTTTAAAATATTTATTTATTTATTTATTTGGTACAAGTTCTCATTCTGCAGCTCAGATTCATAGTGATACCCCTGTCTCAGCCTCTGTATAGCCGGGACTACAGGCATGCACCACCACACCAGGGTTCCAGGGCCAGCATGGTATGCAGTTCTGCGGATCAAACCCAGGTCCTTGTGCAGGTCAGGCAAGCACTTAGAAACCTAAGCTATCTCTCCAGCCCTCAAGAACAGAATCTTAAAAGTTGCTAGAGAAAAATCAAGAAACCACCTATAAAGGAAAATCTACCAGAATTACAACAGACTCTTCAACACAAACTTGAAAGGCAAGGAGGACTTAAATGAAATGTTTCAGGACTGGTCAAATAGCTCAGTGGATTAAAGCACCTGCAAGCAGGTGCAGGAGCCTGGGGTTCAATCTATGGGCCTGCAGTGCCAGCCTCCACCCCCGGGGCATGCTGAGGCTGGGCATGGTGGCGTGCACCTGTAATCCCAGCTCTTGGGAGGCTGTAAACAGGTGAATCACTATGAATACAATCTAGTAATGAGACCCTGAACACCCTGTAGAGACTTCCCTAAAATACAAAAAAAAAAAAAAAAAAAGAATAAAGTGTTTCAAGTCTTAGGAAACAAAAACCTTCCTACATAGACTAAAATGTACTACAAAATTGTCTTTCAAAAATTGATGGAGAGGGACTGGGGAGGTAGCTCAGTAGAATAAGTGCTTGCCAGGCAAGCACAGAGTCCTGAGTTCAATCCCTGGTCCTGCAAAAAAAAAAAAAAAATTTGATGGAGAAATAAGATGTTTCCATGGTAAAGAGAACCTAAAGAAATCACATAAAGAGAGGAGGTAAAGACAAAAATCACATAATCATCTCAATAGATGCAGAAAACACCTTCAACAAAATCTAACATCCATTCATAATGAAAGCCCTGAAGAAAAAGGACTCAATCTCATAGAAGTCATTTATGACCAACCTACTGCCAACATCATATTCAATCAGGAAACATGGAAAGCTTTCTCTTTCAAATTAGAAAAAAGTCAAGCGTGTACACTATTACCACTTCTGTTCAACATAGCTCCATGGTAATCATACAAAAGAAAGAAGAAAAGGGATACACATAGGAAAGAGTGAACTCAAATCATCATTACGATGTGATACTATATTTACAGGGCCCAAAAAACTTCACCAGCAGACTCCTAGAATTAATAACCAAATTCAGCAAAGTAGCGGGTGACTAAATAAACATAAATAAAAAACATAGTGTTCCTATACACTAATAATGACCTCACTGAGAAATAAATAAAGCAATACCACTCACAGTAACTTTAAGAAAACTTAAATACCTAACCAAGGAAATGAAAGACCTCTGCAATGAAAATTTCATCACTCTGATAAAGGAAATCAAGGAAGGCACCAGAAAATGGAAAGTATCACATGTTCCTCAATAGGCAGAACCAATATAATCAATATGGCTCTCCTTCCAAAACTGATATGCAGTTTTAACATAATCACAACCAAAATAGCAACATGGTGTCTCACAAATCTAGAGAAAATCATAAACTTCATTGGAACCAGAAGAGACTCAGAATAACTAAAACAGTCTTGGATGACAAAAGTAAAGCATATTAATATGGCACTACTTTTTATGCCTTTTGGATATACTTTTCTGCTAGATGGTGAAGACCAAGTTAAAGTAAGATTTACCCTGAAACCATGTACAGCACCCTGTGGATCTTCTGTCCGTGTCAACCATCTGGATGAATCATAGCCACTGCTTAACCAATTTGCTCTCTGTGAAAGCCTGAGAGAATTTTTTCTCTCTTGGTGACTTTCCTAGGCGCACTATACATTATTTATCACTTTCCTCTGGCCCCATAATCTCTTTGAACAGAAAATTTGGGACACCACTGAGTTACAGGATGTCACAGCACGGGTTCTCTTATCATTTGAGTCCTCACTGACCTTGAAGGACTAGGGCCAAAATATTGGCTATCCTTGTAGATCATCTATTTCTTTAATTTTTGCTCTACAAATTTTAGTTGTTAATCTTTACTATCTTAAATTTGTGACAGTGCTGCCATGTTAGAAAGGGGAAATCATTAGCTAGAGTGAGTAAAAAAATCTGTGGTAACTTTTCTCATGGAAATCTCTTTGTTCTGAGGTTCTTTTATGTTAATGTAATAAAAGTAGACAATTAATAAAGAACATAATTAAAAGAACTTCTCATACGTCTATCAAAAAAGAAAACAAAATTACACGATAAAGTAATTAAAGAATAACAATAGTTAGTGTACTGTGTATCACAATCTTAAAAGCATGGATAAAATGTTAGTCAGAGTTTCAGTCATAGAGGAAAATTACTCCCCATTACTGAAGAAAAAAAAGATAATAGCATAAAACTTCCATATTAATATGCTGAGCTGTAAAAGGCTCAGGTCAACAACTTCTGACAATTGCTAGTTCTGCTGATAACCCATTATGTTTACACACTATTGGACTATATTGGGCTATTTTGCTGAATTCAAGTACCTACATTCTTCAGATTGGCTTCAAGTATGAAAAAGTCCTTTAAAGACTTCTCCCAGTACAGCTTCCCTAACTGCAGTAGAATACCCAACTCTGACAAAACAAAACAAAAAGGGGAATATCAATAAAGGACCATTTTATAGTGGGAAAAATAAAGAAATATATATATATATATATATATATATATATATATATATATATATATACATATAAATATACAGCTACTTTCTCTTAGTTCAGTAAGGAGAAAGGTTTGTACTAATATTGTTTAGACATCATACCATGTCTATATCTTGTCCTCTGAATAACTACCATGAAGATAATATACAATGTGTTAATTATTGTAACTGCCCTACTAACCACTTTTGAAACTGTTTCGTTGCTATTTTACCTTTTTTTCTCATTAAAATAAATAAAAGATTAAAAAAGATAGTAAAGATTTATCAGTGCCTTCATTCTTTTGGTTACCAATACATTGTTGATGACTTAAACATCAAAGGTTAAAAAAACTGTTTATGAGTTTGGACATGATAGCACACACCTGTAATCCCAGCACTTGGGAGTCTCAAAACAGGAGGATCACTATGAATCGGATCTGTGTAGTGAGATCCTGTAGACCTTGTAGACCCTGAACTAAATACACACAGAAAAGTTTATGAATTTATCTAAACAGCTATAGAAAAGAGCTGGGCAGAGGAAAGAGCAAACAATGTTTGTAAAATTATTGATAATCTACTTCTAAAAATCTTAATCTACCTATTCAACAGTTTCCATTGAATTCAAAGTAACTGAGAAGCTTCTGTGCTCCGCTGCACCCGCTGCACCCCTCTGGACCCAGCCCAGGCCCAGACTGTGAATGAGAAATTCCACCATGCTCTTGAGACTGAGCCAACCCAAGCCCAGGCACGGTAGTGTGTGGGAGAGCTTCGATGCTCCCCTGTGCCCACCAGATCCCTCCAGACCCAGCCAAGGCCAAATTGTGAGTCAGTCCTTCCGTCCTGCTCTCTGCACCCCTCCAGACCCAGCTCAGGCCTGGCACACAGGCGTGGGGTGAAACTCTGCAGCTGAAGTCCCTTCAGAGAGGCTAGGGACCAGAAAAGCCCAGCTAATCAAGAAGCAGAACATCTTGCCTAGAGGAAGGGGGGAATAGGTTCATTGCAAGGGCTGTAGCAAGAATAAGCTGAGCACAGCAGTGAAACTCAACTAGATAAATCCAAACTTCATAGATGTGCACTCAAATTTCAGTAGATGCTAAGGTTATAACTGCACCAAAGCTCTACAACAAAGGGCAGAGGACAGTGCTGTACAAAACGACAAAGAGAAGGAGCAAAATACAACCTCAAGCCATGACCCCACCCAAAACAATTGCAGAAGAAACTACCACAGAATAAACTGGGAATCACACAGATGAAATGTCTGAATTCATAGCATCTGAAGCAAAGAAACAACTGAAGAAAGGTAGAGAAACTCAGATCAGAAATAACCTCTGAAATAAAGAAATCTCTGAATTAATAGCACCTAAAGTAAAGAATCAAATGCAGAAACATACAGAGGAAAGCGGATCGAAAATAACCTCTGAAGTAAAAAAAAAAGAAAGGATAACTATAATGAAAGAATTAATAACTGCTTCTCAAAAAGACACTGATAAAACCATACAGTTTAGAAAAATTATGTAATCCTTGAATGAACAATATAGGAAAGAAACACATTGCATGAAGAAGAGTCTCAAAGAGATACAGAGGAACTTAAAATCACAATCACAAGCTTGCAAAACCATTTGAGTGAAAGTGAAGATAAGAGTTTCAGATCTTGAAGACACCATCACAGCTAGTGAAAAGGTAAGAAAAGATCTCTTAAAAACAATGAGGATGCAGGAAAAAATAATGCATCACCTGCAAGACAATGCAAAGATGAACAACATGAGATTAATAGGCATCAGTGAGAAAGAAGTAGTCAATATAAATGGTAATATAAAAAGAATATGTGCAGAAGCAATAGAAGAAAACTTCCCAAATATGGGAAAACAATCTGACATTCAGTAACCAAAGTGCACAGAACTCCAAATAACATCAACCCAATTAAAAACATATCAAGACATATACAAGTCATCACCCCAGAAATCCAGCACAAGAACAAAATACTAAAAGCCACTTGGGAAAAGAAACAAATAACATTTAAAGGAAAACCCATCAGAATTATGGCAGACTTCTCTTCACAAACCATAAAGTCAAGAACATGGAGGAGAGTACTGCAAGTCCTCTATGAAAACAAATTCTAGCCCAGAATACTATACCCTGCAAAACTCTCTTTCAGTTTTGATGGAGAAGTGAAATACTTCCATAAGAAAGGACAAATAAAGAATTTCATGATGATGAAAACAACCCTACACAGACTACTAAAAGATATCCCAGAGAGTGACCAAAATGATCACAATTCCATGAATGACAGTGCAAAGGGCAAACAAACACAGGAGAAAAGAGGGTGTACAACAGCAGGAAAATAACATGTCAATTGTAAATCACCACATCTCAATTATAACTATCAATATAAATGGACTAAAGTCAGCAATTAAAAGAAATAGACTGGCACAGTGGGTTAGGAAACAAAATCCAACAACATGCTATGTACAAGTAGCACACTTACAAAGAAATTCATAGGCTGAAAGTCAAAGAATGGAAAACAATGTTACATACCCCACCAAGTCAGAAAAAGGCAGGGGTAACAATCCTGTTCTCAGACAGTCTCTACTTCAAACCAACAATAATAAAAAGAAATAAAAAGCCACAATATACTGGTTAGAGGAAAAATTCAAGATGAAGAGGTAACGCTCATGAATATGTACACACCAAACACGATAGCACCCAACTACATAAGACAAATCTTAATGGGCATGAAAAATCTAATATCCAATACCACAATATTCACAGGAGTACTGAACACCCCCTTATCCAAAAAACATAGGTCAAGAAGACAAAACTTAGCTAAGAAGTAGCAGAACTCAACCAGAGCTTGAAACAAATAGACTTAGTGGACACATACACAGTATTCCAACCAGCCACAGCTGAATACACATTTTTCTCAGCTGCACATGGGTCATTTTCTACAATAGACCACATACTAGGTCATGCTTAAGTACATGCAAGAAAACAGAAATTGTCCCATGCATATTATCTGACCACAGTGCAATGAAATAGAAATAAATGACAAAAGAAAGCAGAAGAAAAACCATAAATACATTGAAATTAAACAACACTCAACTCTGCAACCAATGGGTCACAGAAGAAACTAAACAAGAAATTGAACAATATCTACAATTCAATGAAAATTCAACCACAAATCATCGGAATTTGTGGGATGCAATGAAAGCAGTTCTTAGAGGGAAAATTATAGCTGTGGACTCACACATGAGGAAAACAGAACAGGAACAAATCAACAGCCTAATGCTGCACCTTCAACATCTAGAAAAGGAAGAACAATCCAAACCCAGAGCCCAAAGACGGGAAGAAATCATAAAGATTAGAGTTTAAATTAATTCAATTGAAATGAAGAAAACAGCTCAAACAATTAAATAATCAAAAAGATTATTTGAAAGATTAAGAAAACTGAAGAACTGTTAGCTAACCTCATCAAAAAGAAGAAAGAAAAATTCAAATACAAGCAATAAGCAATGAAAAGGGTTACTACATACCCAGTGGAAATTCAGAAGGTTATCAATAGTTACTTTGAGAATCTTTACTCTCACAGAATAGAAGACACAGAAAAAGTGGATAGATTCCTATAAAGGCACAAATTATAAAAACTGAATCAATAAGATATAACAACTCTCAAAAACCCAATCACACCCAATGAACTACAAAATTTAATTAAAAAAAAAAACCCACTGACAAAGAAAAGTCCAGATCCTGATGCATTTATCGCTCAATTCTACAAGAAATTTCCAGAAGATATAATCCATAAACTCATCAAACTCTTCAATGAAATTGAAAGGAAACAATTCTCCCCCAAATCATCCCTGGAGACAAGTATTACACTGATACCAAAACCAGATAAAGACACAACTAAAAAAAGAGAACTACAGGCC
Source organism: Ctenomys sociabilis (assembly GCA_004027165.1). Taxonomy (NCBI): domain Eukaryota; kingdom Metazoa; phylum Chordata; class Mammalia; order Rodentia; family Ctenomyidae; genus Ctenomys; species Ctenomys sociabilis. The sequence continues at coordinate 67,766 of PVKA01008871.1, forward strand.
AAGCTCTCTCATGAACATAGATACAAAAATCCACAATAAAATCCTTGCAAATAGAATACAGCAAATCATCAAGAAGATCATACAACATGACCATGTAGGATTCAACCCAGGGATGCAAGGATGTTTCAATATATGCAAATCTATAAATGTAATACACTATATAAGTATAGCCAAATCCAAAAACTACATGATCATCCAACTGATGCAGAAAACGTTTTTCACAAATTCCAACATTCATTCATGTTCCAAGTCCTACAGAAAATTGGAATAGATGGCCTCTACTTCAATCTGGTAAAATCCATCTATGACAACCCAATGGCTAACGTAATTCTAAACCTGAAATCTTTTACTCTCAGATCTGGTACAAGACAAGGATGTCATCTATCACCACTCCTATTCAATATAGTTCTGGAATCATTCGCTAGAGCCATTAGACAAGAGAGAGAAATAAAAGCAATAATAACAGATTAAGAAAAAAGTTAAACTATGATTATTTGCAGATGACATTATACTTTACTTGGAAGACCCAAAAAAACTCCACCTAGCCAGAAAAAAAAAAGGGGAAAGAAAGAAAAATTAAAAACCGGGACTGGGTAAATGGCTCAATGGAATAAGCATTTCCCCAGCAAGTGCGAGGGCCTGAGTTCAATCCACAGTTCACCAAAAAAAAACAGAAAGAAAAAGAAAAAACTCCACCAAGAAGCTACTAGAATAAATAAACAAATTCAGTACCACAGTAGGACACAAAGTCAATACCATTCTTCTACACAGATAACAACACATTGAGAGGGAAATTAGAAAAACAATACATTTTACAATACCACCGTGAAATACCTTGGAATTAATCTAAGTAAAGAAGTGAAAGATCTATTCAATGAAAATTATAGTACTCCGCAAAACGAGATCATAGAGGAGGGAGAGATATTCCCTGCTCCTGGACAGGAAGAACCAACATCGTGAAGATGGCCATACTCCCAAAATTGTTGTACACATTTAACGCCATCCCTATCAAACTACCACCAACATACTTCATAGACCTAAAGAAATCGTTCCTAAAATTTATTTGGAACCAGAAAAGACCTAGAATAGCAAAGGCAATCCTGGCCAACAAAGGCAAGGCAGGAGGCATTACAATTCCTGACGTGTACTACAAAGCTACTCTGATAAAATCAGCATGGTATTGGCAATAAAGAGACCTGAGGATCAATGGAATAGATTAGAATATGCAGCAGTCTCTACAAACACAACCAGCCACCTAATCTTTCACAAAGGGGCCAAACATACTCATTGGAAGAAAGATAGCCTCTTTAACAAATGTATCACCATGCACTAAGCTAAAGTCAAATGGATTAAAGATCTAAACATTAAAACAGAAGCACTCAATCTCCTGGAAGAGAAAGTAGGAGGAACTCTTGAAGACATAGTGGTAGGCAAAGAGTTCATGAACAAAAATAAAATTGTATGGGTAATATTTGAAAGAATTAACAATTGGGACCCCCTCTTATTGAGAAGCTTTTGCATGTCAAAAGAAATCACCAACAAAGTGAAAAGACAACCCACACATTTGGAAAAAATCTTGACTAATAAGCACTCAGACAAAGGTCTGCTCTCTAGAATTTATAGAGAACTAAAAAACATTCAGGCCCCAAGATTTAAAGAGCCAATTCAGAAATGGGCATCCAAGATGACCACACACTTCAGAGAATGAAATTAAAGAAGTGAATAAATATATGAAAAAATGCTCCGCATCACTAGCCATCCATAAAATGCAAATTTAAACCATACTGAGATAACATCTTACCTTAGAAAAACTGGTTAACATAAAGAAATCAACAAACAACATACGTTGGAGAGGCTGTGGGGAAAAAGGAACCCTTCTCCACTGCTGGTAGGAATATCGACTGGTGCAACCATTATGGAAATCAGTGTGGAGACTCCTTAAAATGTTAGGACTGGAAATTCCATTCAAGCCAGCTATCCCCCTACTTGGAATTATCCCAGAGGAACTGAAAAGGTCATATCATAGTAATATATGTGTACCTATGTTTATAGCAGCACAATTTGTGACAGCCAAATCTTGGAAACAACCAAGATGCCTGTCACCTGAGGAGTGGATGAAAACATGTGGTAATTTTACACAATGGAGTATTACTCAGCCATAAAGAATGATAAACTTGAAGCATTTATATTTAAGTGGATGACACTTGAGGATATACTTCTAAGTGAAATAAACCAGACCCACCTGTGTAAATATAGGATAGTCTCCCTAGTATAAGAACTCAAAAGAAGAAATACAAATAGAAAGGTATAACACAATTAAAAGGAAAGCGAGAACTTAAGGATTAAACAACAAAGAGAGGGCAAGGAGAAAAGCTAGGAAGCATGACAGGGGCAAAGTCATACATCTATGTGCACAAGATGCCTAAGGCAATGATCCTGAGAATTTTCAGCAAATTTTTGAAACTAGCAGTTAATTAGTAGGATTCTCACCCTGACTAACTAAATATGCTGACGCCCATGAGCTAAGCAACTGCACTGAAGATAGCAATGTGTAATAGTAGGGTCATGCTCGGAATGCCTGTCATTCTGGTTGTTATGTCAAACTAATTACTGCCATATTGTCTCTCAAGTAAATGTTTGTTTAAAAAAGGGGGATGATAACTGAAAACAAGAGACAAGAAAAAGTCATAGGACTGTCCTGCTACAATGTGGTACATGGTTAGATTTCTAAATTTCTGTGTAAAAATATGTAACTGTTTATTCCTATTTTTTGAAATATTTTTCTTTTTTTTTTTAATTTTTTCTTCACATTCTTAGGGATTTAGAGTTTATCATGTCCCTTAAGATTTGTCTTGCATAGTTGGGTGCTGCTGTGTTTGGTGCATAAATATTTATGAGTGTTACTTCTTGCTCTTGAATTTTTCCTCTGACCAATATATAGTGGCCTTCTTTGTGTCGTTTGATCATTCTTGGCTTGAAGTTGAGACTGTCTGAGAACAGAATTGCTACTCCTGCTTTTTTCTGAGGTGCTGGGGCATGTAGTATTGTTTTCCATCCTTTGACTTTGAGCCTATGAATGTCCTTTTGAGTTAAGTGTGTTTCTTGTATACAGCATATTGTTGGATTTTGTTTCCTAATCCACTGTGCCAGTCTATTTCTCTTAATTGGAGAAT
>PVKA01008872.1:0-70948 GCA_004027165.1 Ctenomys sociabilis
TGCCGTCACTGCGAGGAGGAGGAGGAGGCGTCCTTTGTGCCATCACTGCGAGGAGGAGGCGGAGGCGGAGGCTTCCTTTGTGCCATCACTGCAAGGAGGAGGCGGAGGCGGAGGCTTCGTTTGTGCCGTCACTGCGAGGAGAAGGAGGAGGCTTCCTTTGTGCCATCACTGCGAGGAGGAGGCGGAGGTGGAGGCTTCCTTTGTGCTATCACTGCAAGGAGGAGGAGGAGGCAGAGGCTTCCTTCGTGTGGTCACTGTGAGGAGGAGGAGGAGGCTTCCTTTGTGCCCTAACTGTGAGCGGCTGCCTGCCCTGGGGCAGATGCAGCATTCCTCTTATCTTCCCGCCCTCCCTTGCCCAAGCTAAGGGTGTCTAAACAGCGAGCATTGGTTCTTGGTTCAGCCCCCCCCAGAAGGTCCGCTACTCGCGCCTACAGGTGCACAGCATTAAACCTGAAGCTCACAGGTGCCCACGCAGCTTGGCCTGCAGAGAGCTGATTCCACAGAGAACCATGGGAGACGTTCTGTGCCTGCCAGCACCCCTGTGGTCAGGACCACCCTGCCCATCATCCAGCCCGAGGGCCCCACTCAGAGACCCAAAGGTCTATATTCTTCTCAGCAACGACCCCCTCCCCTACCTGAACTCCCCTGTAAAACATGCTCTCGCCCTTTGCTCAGGACCAATGGGCTCTGCCTTTGCATTGACCACACCCAGTCTACAATAAACCCTTGCATGTTGCCCAAACTCTGCCCACCTCAGTAGCCTCAACAATGCCTTAGTTTACCCTAACAGTGAGGACCCTGGGCCCCTGCTAAGTCACTTAGTTAAACCTCAAAACTTCTCAAGTTGACAGTGTCAACCATTACACTCCTGTTGGTCTCCATCTGAGAGGAGCTGAAGATGGCCAGAGCACTGGGTGACAGCTTTACAGAAAGGGTGAGCACAGGATGAGAACGGGCCATCTGAAAACCAGGAAGTGACCAGTGCCAAACATGGAATCTGCCCATACCTTGGTCTTGGCTTCCAGCCCCTGGACATGTGGGGAGGAAGTGTCCATTGTGTGTAAGCACCAGTCTGGTATACTTTGTTAGAGGAGCGGAGGGGGGGGACACTGGGGTAACACCTCTGCCTTGGTTTTGTCGGGAAGGCGTGTGTCCTGGCAGCCCTCTTCCCGTGGTGTCTCCACCTCCAAGGATCAGGGAAAGCCAAGACACCCTGGGGGTCTGGTCCATGGTGGTGCCCCGAGCTTTCAATGCCCACACAGGGAAGCTACAGGACAATCTTTTCCTGCCGGCTCTTGAACCCCAAAGGAAGCCTCACGCTAGAGTTTCAGCTTCCTTGTTGGTAAAATTCTACCCGTACCATTGATGGGAATTTTTCAACAGCAGAAGCTGAACAGCTTTATTGTCTGCTCTTCAGGTCCTTCTCACGTCCTTAATGACAGTGACCTGGTGACACGAGACAGAGCAGGCTCCACCTGAGGAGTCCCAGCTGCCTTTGTGCAGACGGAGAAGAGCCACGGTTTATAACAACAGAGGAAAGGTCACAGCCACTGAGGAGACTGTATCTGCTGTTTGTGAATTCCATTCTGATTAAAACCATCGGTCTTGAATTCATTTCTGGTTATTTTAGTGTAATTGTGTGCTGAAATGATTCTGGAGTAGAATGCTGGTTTTGATCCATCACAACAAAGAGGGCGGGTATCAGAAAGGTAAAAGCAATCATTAACACTGAACCAACAAAGACATTTTAGATGGATTCTTGCACAACATATGTACTGAGATGAGCAGGACCCAAGCCCACTGCTACGCTCCCCTTGGGGAGAGAACAGAAAGCCTGTCTGTCTCAGTCATTATTCTTTACTTATTCTTGTTTTGCTGGGACAAAATACCCAACACCCGAAGTCAGGGGAGCAGAGGTTTATTCTGCTCACGGTTTGTGCAGGTTTCAGTTCTCAATCGGCTCCAAGGTGGGGGGAGTGTTGTGGCACGTCGTAGAGGGGAGCAGAAATGGCCCAAGGAAGCGAAGCACCGAAGGAGGGGAGGTGACTCGCCTTTCCTCCCTCTGTACCGCATCTTGGCTCCTGGGATCGGGGTGGATTTGGCAATCCCACCCTCACACCCAGCTTGGCAGTCGGAGGGAGCCACCCACACCAGGTCCAGCCACCTCCGAGGAAGCCCCGCCTGTGACTACAAGAGGTTTTGTGGGGACATCCAGATGCAAGCCGTAGCACAGCCTTTGCTCCTGGACACCGGATTGCAGAGATGACCCCTGTGCCACACAGCTGCTCCAGGACCCCCTCCCTGCTCTCACTCTTCCCAACCTTTCCTCTGCCACACTGATCACGTGTCCTGAAGAATGGCCCCTGAGGAACAGAGGTGCTAGGGTTGAGGACCCCTGGCCCCTGCTTTTGAGGATGCTCCCGGAGAGCAGAACCATGCCAAGAGGAAGGGCAGTCAGCTGTCTGTGCCACACGGGTGTCTGCTGCCCTGCAGAGTGCCATGAGACCCTGGAGCCTCCTGCCCACCATGGCAAGTGGCTACGTGCCACAGCTCACCGCATCCCTCAGGAGAACTTCATCTACAGAGCAGGGAGGTAGACAGAACAGCCTGGGACTCTGCCTCTCCCATGCTTTCCTCAGGTTATCACTTCCTGCAGCCCCAGTTTTCAGCCTTAGTGTTCATCAGTGAGTCCCTGTGTTCTTACAGGAAAGGAACACTGCGGGGCTAATATTCTTACCAGAAGGAGGCATATCAAGGGTCAGAAAAAGACTCCAGATATAAGCTATTCCTGCATTCCTGCCCAGTCACTCCTCACAGTCACCCCTACGAAGTCCTCTCTGAAATTTTGGAGAAAAAGTAACTGCTTTCCAACTCTGGCACTGAAGGGGCATTCAAGCACCGCTTGCTCACTGCATGGACGGCCCAGGAAACCTGTCGTAACCGAGTTCTGTGTGTGTGCACCTCCACGGCAGGTGGCCAGCTCCCTCCCTGAGCGACAGTGAGGGAGCCTCACACAGAGATCGCCCACACTCAGCTCCGAGTCAGCAGTCCTGTCACTATGCGAATGGGCAGCACGCCCCGTGCTCATCGCCACCTGAGCTAAGTGTGTGCTCGGTGCTCTTGCCGTAGTCCAACTCTGGCACTAACCTGAGCCAGGGTGATTTCAGGGGTAAGAGGTTTAGTCAGCCTGGCTCTTCCAATGGGCAGCTCCTGCAGGAGCCTCACAGGGGCAAGTGGGAAGAGCTGTGCGAGGGTGCAGGAGGGAGTGGAGCACAGGACGTGTGTCACCACAGCCTGTGAGTCCCCTGCAGGACCAGCGCAGTCCCCAGAGAAAGGCACTGAGCCTTCTAGACCCACCACGCTGGCGCTCACTTCTCACTCTGAGGTTTAGGGACGCCTGGGAACGCCGTCTACCCGTGACACCCGGCTGGGGGTGGGCGGCCTTCTCTCCAGCAGGCCCATTGAGGCCAGCACCTACGGCTCAGAATGAAGGACACTGCTCCTGCCGGCTGTGGCTCAAGTTCTCTGCCAAACGTCTCCAGCTCACAGCTGCTGGCAGATAGGGGCCTCCCGTTTGGGGTTTATTAATTCCTGCACGGAATTTTAAGTTCTAACAATACCTTCTCCTCCCTTGTCCTGGATTCTTTGGTCCCCAAACTCGGTGTCACTAGCATCAGCTCAGCACAGGCCTGGAGGGGGTAGAGGGACACAAACCCTCAACAAAGCTGAGCAAGACTTCTGGCTTCCAACACCCAGAAGGAAAGGTTAGGGCTGGTGGGGTGGGAAGCAAGGCAAGGTAATAAGCTCCTGAGCAAGTGGTCCGCTGGAATCTGCAGCTTATGGAAGGAGGCTTGGCTACTTTATATAACAACACAAAAGAGAAAGAAAGAAACCATTTACCAACTTCCTGGGAGCCAATTAACAAGTTTAAAAAAAAAAAAAACAGCATTGTATGTGCAAGCGGAGTGTTGAAGTTTAATAAAGACTGGATACATCTCACAAAATGCAGACTCAAAAATCCACTGCATTCTGCTATTTTTGATTAAACTCCTGGTGCTAAAAATAAAATTAAAAAAAAAAAGAACCATACCCCCATGTGCAGAAGATGCACTCTGAGGTGCTCCAGGAGAGCTGCAGTCCTGTGAGGGCAAACCTCACACACTGCAGATTTTCTTTACCGTCTAGACCTTTATTTTATGGCACTAGGGATTGAACTCAGGCCCCTGCACTTGCCAGGCAAGCGCTTATTCCACTGAGCCATCTCCCAGCCCTTTAACATCTAGACCCTAATGACAGAGCATAACTGGTAAGTTAGGCGTGGTCAGAGATCAATAGCAATAGCTAGTCATAAAATACAAAAGCTGTCACGGAAATTGCCAGACCCCACTCACCTGCTTTGGGGCCACCGCCAAGTAGAGCAAAACAAGCCCCGTGATACTGCAGCTGTGGGTCTGTAACAGGCTGCGAAGTGACCAGCAGCTGGGAGGGTGTTCCAGTGATACAGGGGATGACTGTGTGCCATGTGGCATGGAGCAGGCCACGTGTGGTTTATCCCACTACTCCACATGGTGAGCAGTGGGCAGCCTAGGCTGCTGCTTCTGGAACTCTCCGTTTAATGTCTGCAGCCCACAGGTGACTGAAGGTAATGGACAGGCCAGGGAGCAGTGTGGGGAAAGGGCTGGAGGTGCTCCAGGGGGGCTCTCGGCCCACAGAGCAGCGCTCATGCCCCCCTGCTCACTCACACACAGCTCGGCCTCACTGATGTGGAAACAGCATTTTCTGTGAGTGCAGTGGCTTCAGCAAATGGGGGCCTATTGTGTACTGGAAGTGCCTCAGTGGGGGATCTACAAATGCCAGCCAGGGATGGCGGAGATCCAAGGCGCCCCACAGTAGGAGACTGCTTCACGTGGTGGGGCGAGGTCAAGCTGCGCCAGGCTCGCCCTCCTGACCGCAGAAGCCTGGAGTGGCCCCCAGCTGAACTCCAGAGTCAGCTCTCAGGACCAGGCTGCCAGGTCACTGTCCCTGAGCCAGCCCCGCACGTCACCCCACGTGGTGTCTGCTCAGGAGATGCTGGTAGGCCCCGCTCTGTGTTTCAAGGGCCCACGCTCCACGCTCTGTGTTTCCTGCAGACCTCCTGGCCCACTGCCCAGCAATGAGGAAGGCTCACTGAGGTGGGGCTGTGCACAGACTCTGACCAGTGCCTGCGCGTGGCCCTCCTGCGACGGCCAGGGCACATGCTGCTGCCCGACCTCCATGGTGGCAACAGGCGTAGTAGGTCTAACAGGTCTTCAGAGGGGCCATCAGCATGACGGAGGGAGTGGGGGAGGAGGCCCTGGGTGCTGGGAAAGGTGAGTGGTGAGCCAGGACAGTGGGTCAGCGCCGCGCAGCTCAGGTGGACTCGAGCAAAGGAATCAGGGTTCTCGATGCTTAGGCAAGGGTGGGGCTTGAAAAGCCCTCCTCAGCACAGTGCACAGCCCTACTGCGAAGCAAACCCGCTGGCTAGAGGAAACTCCACACGAAGCGGGGAGGAAGTGTGGGAAGCCCTGGGGACCTTTCTCGCCCCTAGACAGTAGTCGCTTCGGACCAGGGTCTGCTGTGACCAGCTCCAAGCCCTGCTGTCCCCAGAAGGCTGCAACCTCCAGGGGAAGTTAAGTTGGATCAGTCTCAGTGAGTAGAATCATGAGGTGGGGTAGGAAAAGGGGACTTGGGGTCCAGCGCTTCCACTTGGTAGGCCCAAAACCGCTATTCCTGGGTGGTGGCAGCGGTGCCCTGCCCATGTCAGTGTACGTAGGGCCACAGAAGTGCTCGCCCTGAGGCGGCGCAGAGGACAAGGTCTACATTGTGCGTGCTTCAGTGCAACTGGATGTAGAACACTGGATGCGTACGAGTGCAGAAGCATTCTGATCCATTCAGAGTTGCGGAATTTATTGAAGTCCTCAAGATAAAGGCACACTGCTTGAGTATTATGCCTGCTGACTCATTTCCAGCCACACTGAGGAGGTCTCGGGTACTTCTTGCTGTCATCCTCAGGGTCAGAAGCCAGCATCTTGTCACCAGGTGTGGACTGGACGATGGCTTACCTCTAGGCAATGCCATGTGTGTCCTTTAGCTAGCAGAAGCGAAATGGCCTGGGCTTGTTCAGGGCAGGAAATGCGCTCAACCACTGTCCAACAGCAGTGCCCATGGTTTCAAGATGCCAGGCTGGTGCTAGGTGCTAGGTGACACACTGCATGTTCTGTTTCCCCAACGTCTAGAAAGGGCAAGCTTTCCCGAGGTGGGGAAACGAGTGTCAGAAGAGCCCCATCTCCTGGAAGGTGGGGAGCAGGCGGAAAGGACAAGCCCCACTCATCACAGGGGCTGGAGCCTCACGGGAGAAGGTGTTTTGTAAAACTCACACAAGCCCTGTCTGTTAGGTTTATACTACATGGAAAGCTGGGTCAGGATAGAATCGTGGAAAGACACTTTCCCCTGTCCTATCAGAGTCAGCAGCGGGGCCTGGAAACCTAACTGCTAAGCCAGCTCTTGCTTCTCTCTTTCCGGCACTGGGAATCTGCCTCAGTGTCTGCGAAGGCTGGAGCTGCCATCCTTTCTATGTTAGGCTCTCCCTAAGTTGCTAAGCTGCCTAGGCGTTGGCTCTCCTGCCTCAGCTTCCCAGAGTGCTGGGACTGTGGGCAGGTACCAGCAGAGAGGACCGGCAGAGAGGGACACAGATTATGTTACAGGCACAGATCCATGGAAAACAAGTGAAACTCCAAGGTGCAGTTTTAAAAATATGGACAAATAGAACATCTATGCCCTGCCCCACTTCTATACAAGAACGGGGTGCAAAGTGAAACTTCCGACAACTGCTGACTCGCTGTTCCTGTCTCAGAACGCCCCTCCCACCGCAGGGGCGCTCCTCTCGGGCCCTTGTGTGGGAGGCGTGGCCAATTTTGCAGTTCAGTGGGGGACGAACGGCCACTCACCCCTCGAAGCCACCGTAGCCGTGGCACACTCAGCCCCGTATTCTTACCCCTTTCTGGGCAGCTGTGGAAGTCCTCTGTCCTGCATCCCTCCATCACAACTGCAGGGGACGCTGTTGCTGCCTGCATCCAGCACGCAGGCGGCGCGTGCGGCGGGACAGTGCATCCTCACCCCCCGACCGCTCAGTGGGTCTATCGCGCCAGGTGACTTCTGGCTCCAGCCCAAAGTCTCCATGACCAGAAAGTTAAACAATTAGAATAATTCTGCACATCCAGGCAGCCGGACAGCACAACTAGAGACACACAGGAAGAGAGATCTCCAGAGCTGTTCCAGAAGGTACAAGGACAAGAGAAATGTGTTCAGAGTGAGGGGGGTTTTGAGGGAAATTAGCGGCAAGGCCTCTTCTGCCATATTTTGAAAATTTAAACATTCACTACATTTTAAAGATACACCATATATGTGTGATAACATCTGGAGGCAAGTGAACAGATATGTGGGGTTTACTTTGAAAACTCAGATGGATTAATGAAAGGAAGATTAGATGGAGGATTCCGGAGATAAACAGCTGTGCATGTTCTAAATAGCGGTAGAACCATTACTGGGTAATTGATGTTTGCCCTGAGCTTATGTCAGCTTTGCTAGGGGCTCGCAAGTCCCACATGCAGCCCGGGAGGCTGCACAGTGCTGGGCACGAGGCCACACCTGGAGAGACCCAGAACCGCCTGCTACTCAGCAGGGACGAACAAGGACCCCAAATAGGCAGTGTCCCTCTCTCTCCATCTCTCGATCTCTGTCTTTCCCTCTTCTAAGTAAGGTCCTGAATCACTTCACTTCTGTTCTGGGTCATTCGGAGCTGCCCTGGGAACAGGGGAGGGACACAGGTGTCCTCACCCCAGGCAAGGCCTCTGTGATCTCTGCCAGTGCCGGCTCTGCCTGCCCCCTGCAGATCGCTGCACGTCCCTCCCCAGGTTCTCCTCCGTGCGAGGTGCACCCCTCACCCCAGCAGCCCCAGCGACTTAACTTGTCATTCGAGGACTGCCTTCTCGTACGGTGGCCTGTGCCGCGGACACCAAATGGGGGCCAGGTGTATCACTTCAGGATTTACTCCACAGAAGGACAAATGCCAAAAGGTGGCATCAGCTCTAGGTGCATCTCTGCTGTAGTCAGGATTTGCAAGGGAACAGTGCAGTATTGCAGGACGCACTCTAGGAGCATTCTGTAGTAGTCACCCAAAGAGTCAAATGCGAAAGAGTGAGGAGGTCTGCCCGCACACTAGAGACCAGGGAGTCCAGCGAGGGCCCGGGGCCCGTGGCAATGTCCTGCACGAGTCCAGGTGAAGACCCGGAGCTCACCACAGTGTCCCCATGAGTCCAACCAGAAGCCCATGACAACATCCCGCTCAGGCCAGCTTCATGGCTCTGCGCTGGGGGTGGGCGCTGGAGAGTCTGCTCCAGTGGGATGAAGGGTCTGCGCCAGCAGCTCAGGGGCTGCACCAGAGCCAGGAAGGGATGCTCAGAGGAAGGACCAGCGTGACCCTGAAAGGTGCCAAGCCGCAGTGACAACAGGGTCCCCAGCTCCTCTGATGATGAGAGCAGCTGAGTTCTATCAGGAAAGCCGGCCTGACAAGCTCCTCCAGGAGAACCAGCAGCCATGGGGAGCCAACAGCCTCCCCGCGAGGGCCTCTTCTCCCTTCTCCTTTTCATTTTGCTGGCAGCAGTCCTCAGGCAGGCCTTCCACACCCGGTGCTGCGCTGCTTCAGTACGGCTGAGCGTTACAATTTGACTGCAGCTGTCGTAGTCTCCTTAAACCTGACGCACCTAGAAGTTGCTGGCCCAGCACAGGAGACAGCACTGACAGGGGCCCTTGGGCACACTGCTCACAGGAGCCCAGCGAGGCTGCTCTCTCTGCCCTGCTCCGTCCTGCCTCAGCAGGATGTCAACGCCTGCTGTTGTCTCCTGTACCAGCATAAAACGGTGCCCCTCACCCCAGAGCCAGGCTAGCGTAGGTCTGTGTGACCAAACCTCGCTGCGTGTCCCCAGTGGCTGGGCAGATCCTGCTCCCGTGCACAGGACCCCGACTCCCCTCACTCTCGTCCTGAAGGAGTTCTGCACCCCGTGTCTACTGCTTCTCTGAATCTTTACTTCTATACACATACAAATCAGCATCACTAGGATCTGCTGTCTTTCTCCCATCAGTCTGTCTGTCCTTCATTCCTGTTGTAGGTCCCAGGCACCAAGCCCAGGAGGGTAAGAGCATAGACTTTCCCATCCTCACATGAGTGTATAGTCAGTATAAAAATTGCTGATAGCACGAAGATACTTTACATTCCTTTTGAAGATTCTTCTGATTGTTTCAATAAACTCTGGGAATCTTACATGTGTCTTGCAGTTCATCTTAATTTGGACGAGCCAGACAGGCACACAAGAAATAGAGTGATTCAGCCTCTTGTTTAGAGAAGATGTGGGGGAGAGAAAGAGAGACAGACAAACAGACAGAGACAGACAGACAGACACAGAGACAGAGAGACCGAGGTTGCTGCCCGGCCCCTGTGTACAGAGAATAAGCTGACACCAGTGGCTCCCTGATGGGGCAGAATCAGGCTCCCTGTACACATAGCAAAGCCCCCTGCTGTGGCCTCCGTGAGGGACTGCGCAGACAGGTTTGCAGAGCTAGGGCAATGGAGTAAATCCAACCTTCAGGCCCTGTGAAGCCCACATTTCCAGATAGTTTCTGCTGTGCCGTTAGTAACAGGCAGCTCCCCAAGGTAGAACTGTCACTTCACTCTGTATCTTCAGGGTCCTGAGGTCACACACAAGAGGCAAGACTTGAGGAATGTTGAAGGCTGAGGCAGGTGGAGGAAGAGGTGACTATGGCCCAGCCCCCGTGCCCACTGGGACCCAGATGGGGAGCCCTGCAGCCCCCACGGCTGCCACCATGAAGTCCCATAGCCAGGCTCCACCACACAGAGCCGCTGTCGCCCAGTCCTGGAGGCCAGAAGTCCGCACTAGGGCATCTTCAGGGCTGGCTCCTGCACGTGAGATGGTGGGCGCCACCCTGCCCTATATCCTCACCTCCTCTTCCGGGAGGGCGTTTCCCTTCCCTGCCTGTTTGAAGTCCTTCTCTCCAAATACAGGTGTGAGGTGGGGCAAGGGCTAAGGGCAGAGTTTAGGGAGTTCAGCCCCATAAGAGTGTCTCTAGGAACTCTCATCATATAATTAGACTTCATAATTGCATCCATTAGAACTCACCATAGAATTAGGCTTTTCCATAACAAAATGTTGGGGGAAGTTCAATCGGAGAAATATTTTTGCGTACAGTTCTAACAGCTTACCTGGAAGAAGACTGAAGCTGATCCTGCCTCACCCCACCTCAGCGTCAGCCGCCATCAGAGGGGCCAAGAGGGGCTGTAGTCATTTGTGTTCTGCTTACAACGGCTGCTCAAACCCCTTCTCACTGGGCGAAGCAGCTTCTCCCTGGGTGGTGGAGGCATACCGTGCCGGCAGCTGCCACTGTTTGAGACTGAAGAATTCTTTTCAGAGGGGCCTCTCCTGTGAGACAGCGCTCTGCAGCCCCTAACCCTGGACCGCGGCCGCAGGCCTGGAGCCAGGCTGTCAGGGGATGCCGGGGATCATCTGCGCTGCAGAGGACAGAGGTCCCCTGACACCCCCAGCACAGGTAGCAGCAGGAGGCTCTGCACAAATCAGGCAGACTCCAAGCAGTTCCAAGGAAACAGGTAAAGCAGCTTTAGCAAGCCAAGCAGTGGAGGCTCAGGTCCAGCTCACATCCAGGGCAACTCCCACCTCTAATGCAAGGCTGTGCAAAATGCCAGGGTTGAGGTGGGGGTGAGGGAGCCACCTAGGAAACCCACAGGCCACGTCAGCACACTAGAGAAGCACAGTGCAACCGCCACCCTGTGTCCAGTTCTGGATGAAACCGGCCGGAGGCTGGCTTCTAGTTATTACTCTCGTTCTGCACATGGCTCATTCCATGGACGAAGCACGCCAGGCAGAGAATGGACTCACCACAGGGTTTTTGCAGAGGGCTGCATAGCTGACGGGAAATCCAGAATCCAGCATGCATGCTCCCTTGGTCATCCACCTGTAGTTACTTGCGGAAGTCACACTTCACCACAGCGGACATGTCTGCTAACAGAAGATGACAGCTTTAATCTCCATCCCCAGAGAGCTGGCAGGAGGAGGTCTCATCATGCCCCCAAAGCCACAGCCTGCGAGGCCACTGTGAGCCCCCGTGCTCAGCAGGGCATGGGTAATGTCCTGGTGAGGGTGAGGAGGGGTTTTCTGTGTATGAAAGCACAGTGCACCACAGCAAGGGACATCATCTCACTGTTTCAGCCACCGACTTGGCTTGGTGATGGGCACTACATACACAGGGGGTAGGATGTGGGGTCCAGGGCATGGGCTGGGTGTAGGGGGATCCTAGCAGAGTCGGATGCCATGCGCACGGGCCTCAATCTCACAGTGCAATAAAATGGTCATTTGTAAACATGCAGGTAGGCAAGTTGGGGGAACCCAGTGATGGCACCTGGAAGGGACAGGAGAAGGGGGAGGTAGATTCCAGAGGGCAGCTGTGGTTTTGCCCAGGATCAGAGCTATGGTGACCAAGTGGGAGGGACAGAGCCAGGGACACCTTGACCTCCTGCTCCCCACCAAGGACAGGTCCAGGAGCCCACCCCTGTCACTCACCATACCAGCCTGGAGGACCAGTGTACACAAGTGGGGCAGGGCAGGTCTATGGTCAGTGCAGGGCTTGGGGTATGGGATTCAATGTACCCACTCTGGAGAGGACAAAGTGGCACAGACACAGTGAACCTCGACCTTCAGGACTCATGCTTCATGGACAGGAGGGAGCTGAAGCTGCTGCAGGGCCAGGCTTCCCGGGGCGCCTGCTCTGAGCTCTATCCAGCAAAGCAGCTGGGGAAGAGACAAAGGCTGCTGCCCAGACAGGGGCTCTGCCTCCTGAGGGCCTCTAACAGGAAGTCACTTCCTCAGCAAGGACTTCAGCGAGCAGATCTAGAACCATGAAGCAAGGCTGCCGGGGAAAAGGCCAGGAGAGCCCGCTGACCCAGGGGAGCACACCATGGAGCAGAGCAACCCCATGGCAAGGGGCTTTAGGCACTCCGCTGACACGGGGGGTGGGCAAGAAAGAAGCCGTCCTCTGAAGCTCTTGGCGCCTGCAGTCTGCATCACCAGGAAATGTCAGGATGGTGCTCTCGGCAAGGATGCAGGGAGGCCCCTGAGGTGCTCGGAACACAGAAGGAAGGAAACCCTCACTCTCTGCACCCTGCAGATGGAGGTTGGGCTGGGAAGGGGCGGCCCCCACTTGTAACCCGGCATTGATCTGGCCCCAACCTGGTCCTGCCCCACCTGCCAACTGGAAGAGTGCTGTGCTCCGTGGTGTAGCCCTTGTCTTCTCTGACATCTCTGGGTATGCAGTGGATGGGTGGCCCTGGGGCCTCGGGCTCCAGGCAGCTTTGGTCTTGTTCCCTGCTGTCCAAAGGTGGCCCTAGCTCTCCTAGGGAACCTCACAGAGTCTGTGTCTGAGCTCAGCAAGTCCAGAAGCTGCCTGGGTGGGCACTGCATGGAGACCCCAAGACCTCCGTACCTAAGAATAGGTTCACAGCCAGGACCCAGCTCCTCAATGCCAGGCCAACAGAGGTGAGTTGTAGGGCAGGGCACACACTTCCATCAATGGGCTGGGGTGTCAGGTCACCCCAGGGACTATGTTCTCTTTGAGAAATGTCTCACTCAGCACATGCAGCCCAGTTGGCAGTTGGTTTGCCAGCCCCAGGGCCTTTCATCCCCAAGAGCTAGGGCTGCTGGCCAGGGCAGAGCAGGGGGCAAGTGGGGTTCTCCAGTGTGCAGGAAGCTGGTCCACTACAGGGTCAAGCCTGGGCCCTGCCCTCTGCATCTCTTTGCCCTCTGCCTGCCACTGTGGAACCAGGCACCCTCTGCAGCAGCTGGCCCCTCAGTCATGGGGTTCTGCCCTGCAGAACTTTATGTTCCTTTCGCGCAATCAGCCCCTCTTCAATGAGGGCTGTGCCCTGATGCCCACCTGCAGGCAGCCACAGGTTGAGAGATGTGAAGGCCTGTGTGAAGTGCATGTCTGCAGGGCGCTGCTACAAGGTGGGCCCCACCAGGAAGGGAACTCAGGAAGCTGTAACTAAGATGCCCTTCACTGCACACCGAGCCCGCAGCTTCGCAGCCTGCTGCAAATCGATGTGCCATCCGGCGTCCTCACCAGTAGAAGGCAATGAACCAAATGCACAGCGCCCAGCAGACCACACACACACCCCTGCCTCTGCCAGTGCACCAGGGGCACCCAGGAGCGGGCTGGATGTCCAGGTTGCTTTTCCTGTCACTCTGTCCCAGAGACAAAGATTTGCATGGGGAGGTTTGGTGCGGTCCTCACACTGGCCAGACTTGGAGGCAGCAGGCAGCCTTTCTGGCTTTTTCCAAGAAAAAGGCATCTGTGACCCCAGGAAGGTCTCAGCGCTTCAAACTCGCAGGAGCCAAGCCAAATAAAGCCTTCAGGTCTCATTCCAAGATCCAAGTCTCCATGCCCGCTCTGCAGTGGAGCCTCTGCTCTCAGTCTCTGCGGCTCTGAAGTTGGCAGGGTTAAGCTGTCACACGGAATTTACTCAGCTGCTTTCAGCAAGTCGGGTCTGGGTGAAGCTGGGTGGTCATGGCTTTCATAATTCCTTGCGATCAAACTTTTAGCTCAAGTCCCAGGATAGATCATTAGCAGTTTTGCCCTTAACTCCTCCACTTTCCCTCAAAGATTCCGAGGGTCAGCTGGGCCCTGCGCGGTTAGCCTCTTGGCATCCTGACGTGGCCACTGCAGCCCTCAGAGGATGTCAACAGCCACTCTCAAAGCTTGAAATTGCTGAGAAAGCGAGAAGCATTTCAAATGCCTCCACCGAAACTTCAGCGTTATAAACAAGAAGACCGCTGGGTTTCAGGACAGCAACTTGAGAAACCACACAGCAAAACTGCCACTTAATGACCCACTCGGAGGGTCACAGACCGGCTATTCCGGCCCACCCAAGGAAATGAACAGGCACTCCATGAGGGAAGGGTCATTTCAGGCAGAAAATCCTCTCCTTGTTACGGCCACTGCATTAATGTTTATGATAGAAGACCTTTCTATATGAAATTAGGACAATTTTAGAGCTTGAATCTAGAATGAATAAGTTGAGAGAATGAGGTTCCATCAGGGCAACCCAAGGCCAGACCCAGCTTTGCAGAAAATTTCACTATTCCACAAATTTAGAAGGAAGGGGGGGAAAACGGTAATGAAATACAGCAGCCGTGTTCAGATTTAGAATCAGCTTGACCTACTGAGCTGAATTCCTGTGGGCTCAGCCAAGCCACCTGCTGTGGCCTGGGGGCATTTTCAGATCTTGGGCAGGGGAGGCTGACAGGAGAGCAGAAGTTAAAAATAAAACAGTGGCCACAGGTAAGGTCAGGCTGGCTTCCAGCCACACCATTTGCCTGAGCTCAGGGTCCCCCACCAAGCTCGCAGGAGTCCCTGCAGCCGAGGGTTTGCTGAGAGAGCAGCACCGGCCTCAGACCTCAATCCCCTGTGTCACATGTGGTCTTTCTGTGCAGGGAAGGAACCCACCCATGCCATGGACCCAAAGTACATCGTGCTGCGGGTGGATAGAGCAAGCTCTGCACACCGGTACCTCAGCACCCTCTGTGCTGTGCTGCGTGGGAGTGGTCCTGGGATGAGTGTGTCCACTAGTTTATGTGTGGAAAGCTCTCTTCATGGACACAGCTGTGGCCACTGCAGTGTTGTTTTTCCTATTTGCAAATTGGAAGGAAGTCAAGGGTGGAAGCTAAGCCCCTTACAGGAGGCTGTGTGACAACTGGACACAGAGGAAATGCCCAAGCAGAGGTCACCATCCCCCTGCAATCCTGGCCATTCCTTGCTGACCAGGCAAATGCAACGCACACGCTCTGAGCCCAGCCCTTCCCTACACATGCACCACACCCTTCCTCTCTCCTCCAAAGCTGGTTCCGTCACACGGGAACCATAGTATGATGGCTCAAAGGAACACAAGGCCCACGGTGCACCTAGTCTGCCCCACAGGGCGGCACATCCACCTGAGGGTCTCAGCCGGCTTCCAGGGCAGGGCTATGCTGGGGCAGTGACTCATCCATCAGAGGAGGCCCTTGGCGGAGGTAGCCACGAAAAGCATGCTGGGCTGCCCCAGAGCTCTGTGGCAGGGCAGAATTGATGCGCTGGACACTCCCATTTTGAAGGCAAGTATGTAGAAAACCTAACAATTTCAGTTCCGTAATTAAGATGGGCAGTACTCAGCCCAGGGACTGCACTCTGGTTTGGTCAGGAGGTGATGGCTGGAGCCCTGTTCTCCAGGCTCTGTGGCCAAGACACTCCCAGGAGGGGCGGCAAACCCATCGCACACAAGCTGCAGCCAGCCGGAGGTTATCCCTGAGAGTTCAAAAGGTCCGCATCCCTGCTCCAGGGCAGGGGACAGCTGGACGCATCCCTGCCATCCAGGGGAAGACTCCACGGGGAACAGGTCAGCAGCTCTGTCACGGCAGAGATCTCCCAGGCAGAGTGGTACTGTCCTACACCCCTAGAACTTAGAATTCTCTTTTTGAACTCTTGCCTGTGGTAGCCCTTGTCTGCAACACGTAATGATCACACCCCTTGAGGGGCGCTGGCCACAGACGCCACACACCTTCACCCTTCTCTGCCCTCCGCCCTCCCGGGCCCCTTCCCATTCCAGAAAGGCCCATCTCTGGGTCCCATGCTCCGTCTTTTTCTGCTCCCATACGAGAGGCCATGGGAAGCCCACCTCTTGGGCCACCTCTATTCCACACCCCCTGCAGTTGCAAAGAGCACCCACTGCTTACAGATGACAAGCCAGCCTCCCTCAAAGCTGAGAAGTGCATCCTCAGCACCGCGTCCATCCAAGGCGCCTGCCGCTCCTTGTGCCAGAGTGGTGCCCTCTCGGAATGCAATGTGAAGTTTCATTTCCTTCAGTTAAAAGGGCAGCCCTCCAAAGAATGCTCTTCTCAGGAGGCCGCTAAGGCAAGCTCCCTCAGTGCAGTGGAAATTGCATGCATGCCGTATGGATCTCCTTCCCAACCCCCAGTGATTTTATCTTGTTCTCAATTTCTGTTTGACTCCTTCCAAAGACCTCCTGTGCCCTCTTCATTCTGAATCCTCCACTTATCTCTCCACCAAGCTCCATGTGGAAGCCCCACATGGTCATTCCCAACTGTTGGCACCTGGAAATCCAGATGTGCTTGGTGTCCGCAGGATGCAGATGGAGGTGTCCCGAAGATGTCCTCAATCCCAGGTGCCAGAGGTCTTGAGGGGGGAGACGGTGCTGGATTCCCCGTGGACTCCAAGGTATCTACGAGTCCTGGGAAGAGGTCCGAGGAGAAGACAGAGCAGAGAAAGGAGCAATATTCCTGCGCTTCCTGGGCGGTGGACAGAACCAGTACCTGGGCCCTCCCCTGCGCCATTCCCTACCTGCAGTCCAGGAAGATCTGCTTTGGGTGGTGGCCTCCAGAACTGTCAGTCAAAACCAGGCAGTGCTGTTGGGATGGGTTTGTGAGAAGTCACTGCAGTGGTTAGGAGTCTAACTGATGTCCCCACTGCCACTGTCCCTTTTCTCTTAACATCTGATGTGGGCTCCATCCTTTTCCCACTGCTCCGAGACCCACAAGCCGACATACCCCACACAGCCTGGCCCTGTTCTTCACTGCCCAGCATCTGCCCCAAGGTCACACCAAAGTCACTGCAGGAGAGCGCTGCGCCCTCATTCCTGGCTTCCAGCCCAGCCCATACCCTCCATGCTCTTGGATGGCTTCCCTGTCCTCTGGAAGCACATCCATCCTTTTCTTTCCCCTCCACTGGTGGTCTCCCTCCCAATCTGGGTGCTGAGGCCCCTCTGCTTTCTTAAGAGTATTGCTTTGGTCTCTGTGTGCTGGTGTGTGTGTGTGTGTGTGTGTGTGTGTGTGTGTGTGTTAGACACCCTCTATTTTTCTTCCAAGGTGTAATCATTAGTCAATGGACCCCATGTATGAAATGCCCCCTCTTCTAAGTCAGAACATCTGTGCTGCCCAGTTTTCTTCTGGGAGACCAATTGGCTATCTGCCTCCCCCATGCAGAAAGCATGGACGGCCGAGCCATCTTCCCCCTCCACCCTTTCCTCTGAACCTTAGCTGAATGTAGATTCCCAGGGCACATGCAAAGTCTACCCATCCCCGGGCAAGAGGTGGGTGAGCCCAAGCGTCTCCTGTCTCACAAAATTCATCTGCTCCCGTGAGACCCTCAGGCTCCTCCCTCAAAGGTCAGTGTCTTCAGGATAAATCAGTGCCTTTTCAGGAAGCCAGCTGGATCCGAAGTTTTAAGGCCGTCAGAATCTCAGAGATGCATCACAGAAATTCATGCTTCCCTCTGCTCTGACCGTTTCCAGGACTTGGCACACCTGTCTATCCCAGAAAACTCTGTGACTCCTTCAGACACCTGGAAAAGACAGCAAGGAGAAGTGAACCAAGGCACTGACAGAAACGGGGTGCAGGATAGAGCCATCCTATCCCAGGCACTTCCTGCCTCAGTGAAAAGCCAGTCACAAGTACTAAAGAATGCTGGGAAAGGACAGAGGACAAGAAGGGCGACTGCTGCTACAGGAAGGAGCACTTAAAATGCGTGTCCAAGTCTTAATCGCTCTTCTCATTGCCCAGGGAAATACCCAACACCCAAAGACAAAAGGAGAAAGGAGTATTCGGCCCACAGTTTTCAGAGGCTTCAGCCCATAGTTGGCAGGCTCCAGGGAAGGGTGGCCTGCAGAAGGGACAGTGCACGACAGCAGGAGACGGCAAAGGCAAGCAGGGGACAGGACAGGCCTGATCCATGTCCCAGATGCTGGGATCAGGGCGCTGACCAGCCAGAGGGCTGACGCGGCCTCCCCAGCTTGGTCCCAGCACAGCACCAGGACCCAGCACGCGGCTTACATCCAGGCACCCCTGTGAAAGCCCTGTCTGTGACTGCATGAAGCTTCAGGGGACTGCTGGTCACAAGCCACAGTGTGACCCCGGCGCCCTAGAGCCATGCAGTTCCCTTTGTCCACTTGTAGGAGCCACCAAAGTCCCAACAGCTTCAGCACTGCTGGGTCTTCTAAGTCCAGAGCCTCCTTTGAGAATGTAGGGCAGGCTCTGAGCTTTGAGTACCCATGAATGAAAACAAAGTCAAGCCCTTCAGCATTCAGGGGCACAAGGCAGACATTTCTATCCCAAAAGTTACAAATGGAGTGCAGGATACATAGGAAAGTACCAAAGCAAGGCCAATCCAGCAGGGCCAAGCTCAGGCCCATCCTCTGTGGCTTGGGTTTCGGGATACAGGACCTGAGAGAGTAGTGGCCGCTCTGTAAGCATGAGGGTGCACCTGAGAATCGGGCCCCGACGGGCAGTGGATGTTAGGTTCACTGAGGTGACAGACACTCAGCTGCCCCAGGGCATCGCTGTCCCTCTCAGGGCAGCTCCTGTCAGTGTCCTTGTGGCCGTCCTCCTAATAGAATAGTGAGCACACACGCACATGCGCACACATGCACACACATACACGCACACACATGCGCACCTGCACGCACGCACACATCCCAGAGGCCATCGCCCTCCTGGTTCTGGCCAGAGCTCAGATCAGCATGCAGTTCTGACTTCAACATTTTGGGAAATCATAGCAGGCAGCTCCCAAGGAATCGGGACCCTGGCAGTGCGTGCAGGCACCAAGTGGAGCTGGCAGAGCCTCAGGGGCACTGGGCTGCAGGACAGGCCATGCATGCCTGTCCTGTTAGCTGGTGCCTGTTGCTGAAATGACTGCCCAGCAGTGTGTCCACCATGTGCAGCGGCAGGGAAGACCCTTCTGGTGTCTGCACCTTCCTTTCAGACTCCACAGATTTTCTCTCCTAAAAGCATTTGCTCCCCTCTAGAAGTCGATTCTGAGCATGTTGTACAGTGAGCCTGCCTACAAGCATCTACATCCCAGGAGGTCCACTGAACCTTTGTTTACCGCATCATAAAGTGGCGAGCAATCCACAGCCTCATCGCAGGGAGTAAGGTGGCTACTCGTCAGTACGGCGGGGCATAACGGCCACTGCCGCAAGCTTCCGTCTAATCAGAGGCATTCCTTCCCCAGCACTATCTTTCACACGTATACAGAGGGCCTTTATTGGACTGAAAGAGATCTTCTGAAGATGATTCATGGCTGTGGTTAGGCAACTTGGCGATCCTGCTGGAAATTCTGCCTCCATGCACTTAAAGGGGGTGAGTTACGGGACGAGCCCAGGACGCCGAGAAAGGATGGCTACATCCGGGGTGCCTGGATCATGCTGGCTTCTCCTGGACAGGCAGAGGCGTCAGGAGACTCATTGATGGGTGGGGTGGACATATGAGCTCGCTTTGCAGCTGCAGATATGTCAGTCACTGCCCATCCAGTGATCGTTTTTTAGTCTTTTATCTATTTATGTACATGGCACAGAGTCTCTCTACACAGCTCAGACTAGCAGTGATGCTCCTGCCTCGGCCTCCCCAGCACTGGGACTACAGGCCTGCACACACCCAGGGTTCTGGAGCCTGCACAGCTTGGAGCACTGGGGGCTTGCCAGGCCGGCACTTACACCACTGAGCTATCTCCCCAGCCCTTTAGCTTTTTTCCCCGAATGACCGAAAGAACATTCAGATACCTTCTGCTCACATACACCCATATCAGGCCCAACCCAACAGCGGGCGAGATTGGCCAAATCCATGAAAATGTTTACACCAGCTATATGTGGCATGTGTGTAGTACTCTTTACTGTGACAAAACATCTGAGATTAACAATTTATAAGGAGAAGAGCCCTATTAACTTTGGCTCAGGGTTCCGGAGGTTCTGGTCTGTGGTTGCCTGGCCCTGTTGCTTCGGACCTGTGGCAGCACAGTGCATCATGGGAGAGCACATGCAGAGGCTGCATGCACCGCAGGCCAGCAGAAATCCAGAGAGACAGGAAGGAGCCAGGACTCAACATCCTTTTCAAAGCCACTCCCCAGTGACATCATGTCCTTCCCAAGGGCCGAATCCCAGAGGCTCCACCCCTGTCACACAGAGCCGCAGCTGGGGCCAAGTCTTGATACAGGGGGCTTTGGGAAACAGCCAGCACCCAAGCTGTAGCACACATCACCACCGACCACCATCACATACTCCTGCGGAACCATCAGAGTCGCATGTGTGTCTACAAACGAGGGAAGGTGGAGAAGCAAGCAAACCCCGTCCAGGACCACAAGGGGGCTCCACAGATGGGCGCACTGCCACACGAATGCAAGAGCATTTCTTCGAGCAGAAGGCATGGCATACAGGGAAGCCTGGTGGCATTTCTCACACCAGCCTGGCACAGAAGACCTCTGACTGGCTGGGCAAGGTGAAGCAGTGGCAGTGTAGGAAGTGGCCCTGGAGTCCTGTGGAGGTGAGTCCCGGCCCCAGAGGGATGTGCTGGCCTCCAGGGCTGCTCCACGGAGCAGCTCAGGCAGCTCTCACAGCAGACCCTGCTGCCGCAGCTCCCGAGGCTGCAGCGGGGGCCTCTCCTCAGCTCTGGTGGCCTCTTCTCCCTGCGCAGAAAGAAGCCAGCTGGGACAGCTTCCCATCACTGTTACAAAATATCTGATTAACCCCGCTGTGACAAGCTGGTGCCGTGAGTGTGCAGTGCCCCCGAGCCCCAAAGGAAATCAGCTTGGGGAGCGACGCTGCCTTGGCCCTGTGGGACGCAGGCCACTTATGAACTCAGCGCCAGCGCACCTCAACTTCATCCAGGTGATGTCACTGCCCGGCCGGCGCTGTGCAAGATGGGTGCACAGAGAAGTCGTCTTCGGGGTTCGAAACAGTCAGCCTCAGCTTGCTGTGGTTGAAGATCATTTCTACTCTCTCAAGGGACAGCCTTGTTCTTGTCTCCATCCGTCCTGTCCAGACTGTGCCGTAGAAGGTGAAAGGTGACAGGCATTTCAGGACCTGGCGTGGAGCTCCCCACATTTGGTCCCACTTTTTTCTTTGTTGATCTTGGGCCATGCTGAGAAAGCCTTGGTCAGAGCCAAGTGGAGCAGACAGACATACGGGCTGGCACAGGCAGACACGGAGCTCGAGCCGCAGGCCTCACTCCGCTCTGCTCGCTCCTCGGGGAGCCATGCGGCGCCAGCTCAGGCCCGCGGAGGTAGCTTCAGAAGGCAAATATAGATGAACCCCTGCCCAGTGCCACTGTTACCTAAAGCCAGGCAGGCCTTACTTTAAAGAACTGTGGAAATAAAAGCTTAAGCGTGGAAGGTGAGAGCCTGCCTGTGTTATCAGAGCACGGGAAATCACTGCAGATCCCTCGTTGACAGCAGCTAGGACAGCATTGCTTGAACTCTTAGAAAAAGTTACTTCAATTTACAATTCATCTCTCTAAAGTAAAAATCCAAGATAAAATACCTAGAAATAAACTTAATCCAGGAGATCAATAACTTATACATTGAAAACTACAAAACAGCAAAAATTTAAAGAGACTTAGAAGATGGAAAGACTTCTAGACATGAGACACTTGTGTACAGAAACACAGTACCACTGAACAGTGACACTATTTAAAGGGATCTGCAGCTTCAATTCAATTTATATGATAATTGCTCAGGTTTTCTTTATTATTTTGAAAGAGAAATGGAAGAGACAATCCTAAAGTCCGGACTGAATTACAAGGGACCCAGGAAAGCCGGAGCAGTCTTGAGGAAGAACAAGTTGGAGGTGTCATGTTCCCTGCGCACTGCAGTTATCAAAACTGTGACACCAGGCCCGGCCAGCAGGGCCAAAGAGTGTAATGGGGCTTCTGGCACAAGCCGCACCCAATGATGACCTGGTTTTCAATACAGCTCCCTGGACAGTGCAAGGGCTGGAAGTGTCCCTGTGCCGAGTGGATCTGTTCGGCTGGACATTTGGGTAACGAAGCCCAAAGCTGGGTCCCTCACTCACACCGTGTGCGAGAGCTTGCTCAGGATGTGCCCATGGTTCTGACATAAGGGCCACAACCCTACAATGCTTGAGGCAGCGTGAGAATGAATTCCATGCCCTGGGACTGGACAGGGGGTTCTTAGCTGTGATGCTGAGACACAAGTCGTAGCTATGAACAGGACCTCACCAAGCATAAATAGGGTATTGACATGTGCTTCACTGTGGAAGAGTTGCAAGATGTCACGCTATGCCAAAGAAGCCCGCCTGAAAGGACATAAGGGCTGCGGTTCCACGGTCAGGTCCTACCCAAAATGTGTGCGTTGGTTGAGACTGCAAGGCACATCAGCAGGAGGGCACAGGAGTGACCAGCGGGACCTCCGTCACGGGGTGAAGGTGCCTTGGACGCTGACGCGGGCAGCGGGCAGAGGCACTGTGAGTATTTTAAATTGTGCAGTTGGACCTGTCGGTTCTAATTTATGTGAGTTTCACCTCAAGATTTTTTTTAAATGTGAAGAAAGAATCAGAACCTGTTAAAGGACATGTCACAGCTGTGTCTCTCTCCACCTGAATTTAAGCGATACTTTCTGGACACAAAACACCAAGTGTGTTTCCGGACCAGCCCCTTGTGTCCTTTCAGGGGGTTCTTCTATTTATTTATTTATTTATTTATTTATTTATTTATTTATTTTGTCTTTTTGAGACAGGGTCTCACTATGCAGTTCAGGCTGGCCTTAAGCTCACTTTGTAGCTCAGGCTGGTCTCGAACTCACAACGATCCTCCTGCCTCAGCCTCCCGAGTGCTGGGATTACAGACATGCACCACCACACCCGGCTGGGTTCTTCTATTTAGCGTGACATCTTACAACTCTTCCACAGTGAGGCATGTATCAATACCCTATTTATGCTTGGTGAGGTCCTGTTCATAGCTACGACTTGTGTCTCAGCATCACAGCTAAGAACCCCCTGTCCAGTCCCAGGGCATGGAATTCATTCTCACGCTGCCTCAAGCCTTGTAGGGTTGTGGCTCTTACGTCGGAGCCATTGCCACATCCTGAGCAAGCTCTCGCACATGGTGTGAGCGAGGGGCCCAGCTTCAGGTTTCTGAGACCTAGAAGTGCTGTGCGGCCCCTGGCCTGGGACCCTGCAGTGCAGACTGGCATGTGGAGCACAGCGGCAAAGCCCGGGCGAGGTCAGGGCTGGGAGCTCGCAGAAGCATCTTCCAGCTCCAAGGCCCAGCACGTGACACAATCCCCAGCTCCCAGAGGCTCTCCGTCTGGGAGGGGCTCCTGCCACGGCTCCTGCCACGGCTCCTGCCACGGCTCCTGCCACGTCACTGTAACTCAGCAACCCGCCAGTCCTGTCGTTCAGAGTGGCACTCCTAACACTTCCATAAAGCAACAAATGAAAGAACGAGCAATCTGTGGGGCATTTGGGAGACAGACAGGCAGCGCGGTGGTGTCTGATCACCACACGGCGAGAGGCAGACTCAGAGCCGACAGAAGCAACTCGGCAGGCGTCCCCAGAGTCATTACATTAAGACAATTAAGTCATCAAACGACATGGGAAAACAGTTGGAGGTCTCAGCCGAGGAAGAAATAAAAATTATTCATTTGGCAGAGGCCTGCTCATCTCAAGAGCCCCAGGAAGTCTTGCTGCATCGTTTGCCTTCCCTGTCTGTGCTCCCAACCTAAGACAGGTGACTCTGGTGGCCTGCCTGTGCCCAGTCAGCAGGACAGGGAACAGCACAGAGAAAGAGCTCACTGGCAGGCTGCAGGGCAGTGTGGACAGCTCCCCAGCTCCGAATCCCCATCTGCTGGCTCCGAATTCCAGGAAGACCTGACAAAAGGGGTATAAAATGCAAGGCGTGATTAAGTGAGAATGCTATTCCTAAACCGCACAACAGAAAGACTAAATTTTACATGGAGAGAGGCAAGGATAATCTGTCCTCAGAGGCACAAGGGCTGCTTCCCATCAGGCCACATTACCACCGTCGGTCCTTTTCAGCACAATGAGAAGGGCACATTTTAGAGAGCACATTTCTGTCTGTTGCATCCCGGGAAATCCTGAGACCTCAGAGCCACTCCGTGTCATCCTGGTCATCACCCTTCAGAGGCCCCTGGGGTAAGGCCGCCCACGAGGGTCCCTGACTGAAGGCTTCACAGGACGAAGCTACGAGGCGGGAGAGGCCCCAGGTCCAGGCTGTCCTTCTGGCCTGCCCCTTTGTCCCGTCCGCTGTCCTCTCCCTCTGCACCTCCCGCTGTGATGCACTATGCAGATGGAGGCTGATGGAAAGAGATGAATGGGACACTTCCAGTGCCTCCGGGTGGACACCAGGAGCCTCACTATTCTGTCATTTCTCCAGGCAGTGGTGAGTCAGGGTCATGGAAGGATAGACTTTCTCAGTGCATTCTAGATTTTCATTGGCTCAGTCTGCTACTTTGGACCTTTTTTAAACTGCTTGGTCAGGAGGCAACAGTGACAGCAAGGCATCCTGGGAAGAAACTGCTGGGGCCTGTGGAGCCCCCAGGTGGCATGGGCAAGCAGGTCCCCTCTGAAGAGCTCCTCCCTGACTCCTCTCTTCCCCTTCTAAGAACGCAGTGCTGGTGCTCACTTAGCAGGTGGGTCCAGTGGGTGGAGGTGCAGGGAGAGTTCGCAAAAAAGAGAACACTGTCCTGGCAGCTCTGTGCAATTCCGAGAATGAGACTAAGGAGCAGGTCCGCAGAGCGCACAGGGTCCTGAGCACATGGCATAGGCAGCTGGCCAGAGGTTCACCCACTGCAGCCAGAGGCAGGGGGTGGTGCGGGCAGTGGGCCCAGGGTCAACACAGCCCACCACACCGGAACTTCATCGGTCAGTCTGGCAGGCACTGAGCCCACAGGAGAAGCACCTATCCAGGAGAACCCATGTCCGCCCAAGGGACACAGCCAGCACCAAAAGATTTGCAGAGGAGCCAGGCACAGATGTGCAGGCCCCTCCCCTGCTCTGGCCCTGCCAGGCCTCCCATCAGATTGATCTGGAAGCCAGAAGGCCTGTCGCTGGGCCTTGGGATGCAGACCATAGGGACATGGGGAACCTGTGGGTAGGGGAGTCGTCCCCAGGGAAGGGCCCTCCCCTCCCTCGAGATTGGCCTAGGCTCAGGTGCAGAAAGAACATCATGCGGGTGTACTTGGGGTGAGGCAGGCGGGCTTGGGGGAGGAAGTTGGCGCTACTCGATCCACAGCAGCTTCTGGGCCAGGTCCCCAGCCAGCTAGTGCGGGCATTTAGGATGACTCCTAACGCGACAACAGTTAGCTCAATCTCATTCTGCAAAGTTCTCCATGTGGGAGATTTGCACTGTTAAGACCCCGCCCACCTCCCTGCTTCCACCTGAATGGCTCGAGGCCGGGAAGGAGGGAGGAGCCACTTTGGTGTCCTTCCCAGTGCCAGGTGTCCCCACAACCCGTCTCTGACATCTCTAGCAGCAGAATCAGATGTGCTTGCGGGACATGAGTGAGCAGCCGGCAAACTGTGGCTCCGAGCCCTTCCCCACTTGGAGCTGGCTCTGGGGGGAGATCTGTTGGTAGGAGCTGTCTGGTTTGGAGCATCTGTGCGATTCCCTCCGTTCTGGTCACTGTGCTGAAGCCTTTCCTTCCCTTTCCAGCTCAGTCAAGGAAGGCTGAACAACAGCTCTTTCAGCTTGAAACCTCGTAAATTGGAAATAGATTTTTAGTGACACAGCAAAATTCTCTTCTACATAATCGATGAGCTCCGAAGGTCGTGCTGAGGGCTCTGACCTGCTTGGGAGGGCTGGGGACGTGACAGCGCAGCACGTGCTCCTGGACACTGTGGCCACACAGCTCCCTCCTGCTCCCGCCACACCTCCACCCCTGCCTGGTGCTGTACCTGAAATGCCACCGCACTGTCCCTCTGGCTAGTGCTCTTGTTCAGGGAAGCCCCTTCCTCAAGGTCCTTCCCAGCCTCCCATGCCACTTGCACCCAGGAGCGGCGCCTGACCTCAGGGCTCCTGGCCAAAGGTGGCAGTGTGCATCCTCTCACCCCCACCCTCCTGGCCCACCGTGCCTCCAGGGAACAGACCACACTGTGACTCTCAGGGGCATAGCAAGGAACCAGGACTTAGCAGTACAATGAACAGGGACAAGAGGGTGGCCCCTCAGCCTCCATGTTTGTGCTGCAGTTTCCTGGACTACAGAATCTCTCCTGCCATCTCTCTGGCTATTCATTTTCTTCTCTTTTGGAGGGGAGTATCAGAAATCACACTCAGGACCTGGCCCTTGCCGAGCACGCGCTGTGCTGGGCTACACCCCGGGTCCCTGTTCACTCTCTAAGAGTCCAGAGAACGGCCTTCATTCCTGTCTCCTGCACAGCCCCTGCAGCTTCCCCTTCACGGCCACTCTTCCTGTCTGAAGTACTGTAGGAATTCTGTGCCTACAGTTTCTCCCTTGGTGTGATTTTTCTGCTTTTCCCACTTCTTTCTTACTTCTCATCTTTCTATATTATAGCTGGGTTCTTCCATCCAAGGCTTCATGTTCCAGGGTTTCAGCTACCTGTGGCCAACCATGGTCTGAAAATATTTCAAAGCGAATCCCAGAAATCAATACCCCAAGAACACACTGTTCAGAGTAGGGTGGAGAAACCTGTCTTCTTCCTGCAGCCCAGCATGTGACTCTGCCGGCCCAGTGTATCCTGCCGGTAGCTGCCCTCCCGTTGGTCACTTTGTGGCCATCGCAACAACCAGGTCATCTGCAGCAGTGTCACAGCGACCGTGCCCCAGTAGCCAGTACTATCTTAGCAGTGGCCCCGTGCACCGGAGTGATAGTGGGCAGTCGGTCAAGCCCAAAGAGAAGCTAGAAAGGGCTCTTTCAAGAGAAGAGGTAACAGTGGGATAAGATATCTTAAGAGAGACCATTTTCACGTAACTCTTACTGATGTACACTGGTGTAACTGCTTCGTTTTATTATTAGTTATGGTTGTTAATCTACTAATGAACCACACTTTATCGTGTATGAGTGTAGGGCAACAGTGGCATGAATGGTGACAGGAAACGTGTGTTTATGTAAAGACATATCACAGTAAGGGGTGCACAGCCATCAGCTCCCCCAGGTGGCCCCTCTCTCTTAGGACACACTTACCCCTTCGGTTCAGGCCACTTTCTGAAGCAGTACTGCAGGTCCTCTTTCATGAGTGTCTTAACTCATAAAAGTGAGGTGCGTGCTGCTGCCACGTGCCCAGCAGAGAGGCAGCCCGCACACACAGACGCTGGTCCTCGCTTGCTGTGTCCCCTAGACCTGGCGCAGGGCACCTCTGGATTTTTCCAAAGTCAAAATGACCACAAAAGGGAACATTCTGAATCAATTCCAGACACTGAGTCAGCCACAACTGCACAACTGCAAAACAGTGAAGAATGAGGGCTTCCATCACTGCTTCAGGAAGTGGGGAGAGCCCTGGGATGCATGAGTTCGAGGCAGCGTGGAGGACTGGAGGAGGGCTTGGCCTTGTGTCTTTTCTGCCTCACTGTCATTCTGGTGTCACTGGCACCACCTGCTACCCAGACCCTGGCACCACCCTCCCTCTGGATGCCACTTAGCTGTCATGCACCAGGACTGTGGTGTGAGCCCTTCAGCCAGCCCTGACTGAAACACCTGAGATCCCATGTGTGAAGGTAGAGCAGCTCCTGCAGCAGAAATGTATCTCGGCATTCCGGGTCCTCACTATAGGTCCTAAGCTCCCTGGGACCAAAGGCAGGCAGTAGGGGACACGGGAACCAGCCAGCCAAGCAGCAGGAAGGCTGAAGGCATCATGAGCTCCTGGCAACTGACCCTGGAAGGGCTCCGCACTGGGGGTCCACACGCCCAGGCGCTGGCTGTGAACCGGGTGGTGGTTTATACATCTTTCAACCCCTACAAGGCAGGTTTGTGTGAGCTCCTCCAGGACTTCATCCATGGGAGGCTCCCTGAGGCCTCCCATTCGCGGGTCCCTTCCCAGGCTCTGGAGCCCCATTCCAGCATCTGCGGCCATCATCCTGTCCTCCTTTGGCCGCCAGCACTGTGGACCTCTGACTAGGACCCTGGCCACTACTGCAGGTGCAGCATAATGCCCTGTCTCGAGATCTCTAACTTAACTACATCAAGCAGCTTTCCTGGGCCAGGTAAGGTCATCTGTTCAGAGACCCACAGTTAGAGGCCTATGCGGCCTCACTGAGGCACCGTTATTCTGCCCACCACACTTGTGTCTGCACCGTCTCCATTGTAACTGAGCTCTGAGCACACCGCAGCACCAGCAAGGCGTGGGTGTCGGGGTGCACAGCCTGCTGCCATTACTTAACCGGCCAGAGAGCCCTGGTGTGTGTTGTACCAGTAACGGAGCACACGGCCGCAACTGGGAAGCAGGGACTTCAGTGCCCGCCTGACTCTCTGAGTCACTGTGATACAGTCCCCTAGGGCACCGAGAGCAAACTCTCTTTTCCACGGTCTTGCCACGCTGTCCACACCCTTCCCGGAAGCTTCCCGGCGGCCACACAGAGATACAGGAGCTGCACATGCGTAGAAATGCACCTGCCCCACCGAGTCCGCGAGCGTCACCTGCGCGCAGGCGCTCTGGGACAGCCCCGGCCTCCCGGGCCTGGCAGGGCTCTGTGGTTGACCCAGTGCGCCTCTCGCACAATCAGCAAAGCCCCCTTGCTCTCTCGCAGGCTCTGCCCGAGGGTGAGCCCCCTGCGTGCAGTTCCCAGATGGCGCAACTGCGCGAAGCACTTTGAGGACAAGACTTCTGGCTTCCTTCTCATCTTAGGTCAGGTTCTCCAGACAAGCGACTGCGGGCCAACGATGCGTGTATGAACGGGGTAAGACTGAAGGGCTCCCGGAGAAGCCACGAGAGAACCAGAGCAGAAAGCGCTGCAGTCGGAGCGCACGGAGGCCGGGCTCACCCGGCTGCTGGGAGTGCCCGAGCGAGCGCCGGCGCCCAGTCTGCCCCGGGCCGGCTTTCCGGCTGGCCATCGGCTAAGCTGCTCAGAGCGTGTCAGCTCCCAGACAGCGCGGCCTTCCGGGACAGCAGCGGCCTCGCGGCGGAGGGCTGTGCTCCAGGGACGCTGGCTGAAGCGGCCCGAGACCGCGGGAGCCTGGGCGGCCCGGCGCCTGCTGCATGTGGCTCTGCAGGCGTCATGCATGCGCGGCTGTCGGAAGAGGGCTCTGTCGTCTTCTCCACAGTGCCAGAAAAGCCAGGCACAATTTCCCGGTTCCACATCCTAACAACCTAGCGGCTTCCCAGCGGGCTGGGAGGCTGGGGTCCCCGAAGACACAGAGACAACTCCAGAGGGCGATGCCGGCCTCTCAGGAGCTCGCAGCACAGCAGCCCCTGCGCCGAGCCTCGCAGTTCATCTCCAGGCCCACCGGACTTGCATTTGCTGCATCTGTTGGAAGCATGGCGGAACCCAACCTGTGCGCACTGCAGCGTCTCTCACAAAGGAAATCCGGGTATGGGTGACTGCGGACCAGGTTCGTGTGAAGCTGCCTTGTAGACTCGCAGAGGTTAACTAAGAATCCAACGTGCCACAGAGGAGGACGGGAAGGGCCAGAGTGCGCCTCGCCATGTGCCGCACGCGCTCCTCCCTGCAGCGCGCCCCGTCAGAATGTGCGTGTCCCAGCAGAAAGGGCTCAGGAGAGGGGGTGGGCGTCCCAGCCGGGGAGCCAGCAGGAGCAGTGACGGCTTTCCCTCGAGACGCCCTGGAGTTATTTTACCTCCGTGTATGCACAGATACCTGGGAGCATATCTTATCTTTAAAGGATATTTCTTCTAGGTTAACATGTTCTTAAAATTATTTAAGTTCCAAATTGAGACAAATGGTGAGAAACAAAATTGTTTATTGATGTTCATTTTCTGAACAGTGGCTGCTTCTCAGTTGTAACAAAATTATCAGTGCTCCAAGGAAATAACTGTGCAGGGTCAGGGTGCTTGCGTAGGCTGTCCTGCCTTAGGAGTTCCACCGGGTACAGCCAAGATGCGCGGATGCCCTCTCCTCTCACAGAGCTGAGCACAAAACCCCACACACAGAACCCCCCAAGTGGGCGAAGCTGAACAAGGAAATAAGACCAACATGTGCAATAGATATTGTGAGTTGGGAAGAAACTATTTAAAAGGAAACACAAACTATAATGGGGCAGAGGGAAAAGGAAGGCAGAAGAAAAAGAAAAAATATGTTCATACATGAGATAATTCAGATAGCTGTACAGCTGGTTTCTCTTAGTTGATTGAAAAAAAAAAAAAAAAAAGGTTTGTGCTAATATTGTTTGGCCAAAATATCATGCCTGTATTTTCTACTATGAATAACTACTATAAAGAACAATACACAATGTACTAGTTATTATGACTCCTACTGGCCTGTTTTGAAACTGTTTTATTGTTATTTTTTACTTTTTTTCCTCCCAAAAATAGGACCAAGGAGGCTGAGATGCAACTCTGCTTATAAGCAAATAAGCAGCTTGCCAAAATTTGGTGATGGCAGGGGAGACGCTGCTGGGCCAACACAGGGGCTCAGTGGGCACACAGGCAACAGCACCAGCCCCGTGTGCGGGGAGGGCGCCCTGTGACAGCCCCCACAGGACGCAGGAGGAAGGCTGGCAGGGCCCTCACTCGTCACTACACACTGGGGACCCTGTGCTTGCAGACTCCCTGTCTTTGGTGATAGGCATAAACCTCCTTTACCTCGTTCACGGGCAGAGAAACAGCCCCAAGTGCTGCCTTCATTCTTTTCTAACTTTTAAAAAAAATGTATTTAATACAGGGTCTCACTACCCAGATAGGACTCACAGTGATTCTCCTATTCTCAGCTTCCCAAGTGCTGGGATTACAGGCATTCACCACCATGCCCAGCCTCAGTCGCAGACTCCGCACACCCCAGGGGGAGGGCCTGTATGGCACACCTGGAATCGAACCCCATGGTCTCTGCTTCTGCTTAAGCAGGCGCTTTAATCTGCTAAGCTATCTGGCCAGACCTTGCCTTCATTCTTGAGAAGTGGCTCCAGTCACAGGTCATCACTGTGGCTTCCCAGAGGCACAGAAACACAAGTGTCTGAAGAACTGCCTCCTGGTGTTTACTGAAGTCCCTTGCCACTGAAAATTAAGCACCCTCTGGGCCCTTGTCCCCTTCTGTCACACCCTGTCACCGTCCTGTGTCCACAGCCACATTCCCACTGGGCCCCTTCAGCCGCTCCTCCTGCACCATCTCTTCCTGCCCCTTCTGCACCTGAGGGACTCCTCACCACTCCCAACCACCCCACATTCCCTTGACATCCACATGGAGGCCTCCTCTGTACCAGTCTGCCTCTGCCTCTTGCGTGGGTCGGGGGCCACCTCTGTCTCGGTGACAGTCTCACCACCCCTTCCTCCTCTGCTGATTCCACCTTCACTCTACAGTGACCTTCAGGTTCCCTCCAAAACTTAGGCTTCCTAGGGAACCCACACTCTGCCTCCGGTGGCTTACCCACAGCCACTCTGTGGACATGTCCCTGTGGCCTTCCTTCCTGCACTAGCTCTCTGGTCCATGCCCCTCTTCCGGGTTGAGTACACTGGCTCTTGGCTTTGCCTTTCACAGCTTTAATCAATCACAGACTGAATCCATGAATTTTCTTTTCCAGGTCTATTCTGTGTAATGATCCTCACCTCCATGATCAGAATAATCCCCATGGCTGTAGAAATTAGAAGACATACCCCTTCCATGGGAGCCTTGCTGTACTAGTCCGCTTTCTGCTTCTATAATGAAATGCCTGTGGCTGGACATTTTCTAGAGGAGGCTCAGCCTGCAGCACACCTTGGGCAGATGCAAGCCTGCGTTTTGGTGGCCTCCCTCTTGATAGCTCCTGGAGTGGGCCTTGAGGCAGCCAACATCCTGATGGCGCACAGCACACAGGGAACAGAAGCCGGAGTGTGCACAGCCAGAGGCTGGCTCTCTCCTAACACCTCTGGAGTGCAGGATGCTCCCTGATGAATGCACCCACCGCAGGCTCTGCCGCTCCAAGGTCCCTCTGCATCCAAGCCGGGAGCTTGTGGGCCTTAGGGCACATTCCAGTCATGCCCAGACTATGACACCCGGCTTCCAGCTGCTGATGGCCATGTCTAGCCAATTTTTTTAAGGAAGAACTCAATCTCCACCATCTCGAAAACAACTGGCATGCAGAGGGCGCTCCTGCAGGGGGCGGCACAGCAGCATCCCGGAGATGCACCACCCCCAGCCACCGCCTGGTACCCAAAACACACGCCCTCACCCTGCCACCCAGATCAGAGAGCTCGAGTCTAGGAGCCTGCAGACCTCTGACCAGGCAGGGTTCTGAACGTTCACGCAACAGGAAGGAGCAAGCCCATCTGCAGACACTCGTGTGTTATTTTAAAAATGAGAAAAGGAAGAAAACCAGGGCACTGTGAGGCTGCACCTCCTGGGAATGCCCGGAGCTCTGGCGTGACATTCTCCATCACTCCCGATGGAGGCATCTGTGAGCCGTGGGTCTGTTTTCTATTCACTTGCTGCCCTTCTCTTAGAAAGGGAAATCTCGACAAGGCGCACACAAGGCTGGTTACTAACAGAGAAGCGCAAGAAGACCTGTAATCTTCCAGTTTAAAAAAGCAAAGAGCACATGGCCACAATCACTCCACTGTACAAATGCAGATTAAAAAGGCAACTTCCCAGGCAATGGCACTTTTAAAACATGAGCAGCCTGGAGGTCACGATGCCTCGTGGGTCAGGGAGGCCTTTGCCAGGCCTCTAGCTGTGCGCACTTCAGTCTGTCCAAAACATTGAAGGCACAATCTCAGCAGCCCTCCCTGGCTGCTGCCTCTGTGCCAGACACTGCGAGACACAATCTGACTAATGCAGAATGTGCAGTTAGTGATGTCGCCTTTGGAACTCACTGATTCAACTTTATCATGGCACCAGGAGTTATATTCACACCCCACTTCTTTATCATTTGAATGCATAATGCTTGTTTCTTACGAATGTCATTTGAACAATATTGATGTCTTACATGATGAAATATCAAATAGAAAACAGCATATATTGTAGGAAACTGCAGGAACTTGCTAATTTATACTTGACTATGTGAGCTGCAACATTCACACCACCCCTTGGCAGGGACAATTACTTAAAGCAGCTCCAAATTATTCACCGTGGAAGACGCCTACCCAGACACTGCCAAATTTAAATGGAGAAATGACAGCACAGGGTTAATGAGAATCTTGACATGCAGGTGTAAAATGGCATGAATGAAGTAAGAGAGACAGAGTAGGGGAAGAAGGGGTGCGATGAGCAGCTTGGGGCAAATTCAGATTTTTCAAAGAAGAGAGTAAGAGCTACACACAAAGTAGAAGCCATCAAACCTTCTAGTAAGGACCAGTGCTACATAGCTTCAAGAATTGTTCTACAGGGGTTGGGGAGAGAGCTTGTGGTCTAAGTGCCTGCCTGGCAAGTGCAAGGTCTGCACTTCAATCCCCAGTAGCACATTCCATGCTGGCTCAAACCCCAGGCACACCATGCCAGCCCCAAAGCCAGGCATAGTTGTGCACGCTTATAATCTGAACGCTGGGGAGGCTGAGACAAGAGGCTCACTAGTGAGACCTCGTATCAAAGCAAACAAACAAAAAAGAATTGCTCTGGAACTTCAGGAGTCAAGAGAGCATATATGGATACAAAAGAAAGAGATGGAACCACTGAGGGGATAAAGGAAGGAGCCAGGAGACAAACGCATCCCCCCCATGCATCCTGGGCAAGTAGTCCATGTGACATCATGGGACAGCTGCCTTTGCTACAGACAGGGCTCGAACAGTTGCACATCCATGTGCAAAAGCCTAACTTATGATAAAAATGGAGTAGAAACCTAATTGCGAAATGTAGCCTATGGGAGCAGTGAGTTGACTTTAAGCATGGCAGTGAGTTTGTAATTATAGTCCTAAAGCATAATCCATGAGAGAAAGAATAGAGTAATAAAGTGTATTTCACTAAAGCTAAAAACTTCTGATCTACAAAAAGTATTGAAACATGGGCCACAAACTTGGAGGAAATATTTACAAAATACGTACATGATAAGAGACTAATCAGAGCAGCAGTCCTTAGATCTCATCAGTAAGAAAGCAAATGCTCCAGTGAAAGTGGGTGAAAGAACTGAATGAACATCTCATCAGTGATACTAGGCTGGCAGTAAGCACAGAGCTCATGTGCAGTAATATCTGATTAGGGCATTACACATGCAAATAGCAGCACCGTACCCCACACACCTCTAGAGCCTCTAGCATCTAAAATGCTGTCACAGGGTCGGCCTAATAGCTCAGAGTACAGTGGCTGGGGTTTGATCCTGTGCTGTGCCAGCGCCGTCCCTGAGGTACACAGAGATGGCGACTGAGACTGGGCGTGGCGGTGTGCACCGGCACTTGGGAGGCTGAAAACAGGTGAGTCACTGAAATTCCAGCCTATGTAGTGAGACTCTGTAGGCCCTGTACTAAGTACATAAAAAAAAATAATAAAATCCTCACAATGCCAGACATTGGAAGGGTGTGGAACAGAAACTCGCACTCATTTCAACGGGAAATGAAAGCAGTGCTACTTTGGAAGCAGCTTTATGTTGTTGTCCTGCCATACAGGACATTAACTGTGCTTCTCTTCCTTTGCCCAGATCGGCTTATAATGTGTCTTCAGACAAAAGCACACAGCTTTGCTCGGACCTGCCAGGGTATCACATGGCCACCGGGTGAGCAGCTTTATAATAACCAGAATACGGACAAGCTCGGCAGCATGGCTGTCCCTGTTCTTCAGCCTTTCCTGTATCGTGAGGGTGGCAGGACAGTCGCACTTCTGCCCGTCCTTCAGAGCGTGATCTTCCAGCCACGTTCTGGAATGTAGGACCTGGAGCCGCTTGTTCAAGACACAGTTGAGAAACCAACTCAACAGAACCAATGTGGAAAAGAAAAACTTGTGTAAGGAAGCGCAGAGTTCCTAAAAGGAAGCCTGCAGGCACCCTGGGCCACGCGGAGGTGTTGCAGACCTGAGTCTCAGGGTCGCCACACCCTGCAGGACCCCTGGGCTCTGGGCTTTGCGCACATACACTATGATTGTTTTACAAGGCAGTCCTCGCTGGGGATGAATCCTGAGGAATTCTGACCATTCACGTCCAAAGGCGAATTTGTTTCAGCCAGGCTCGCATTTGTCCTTCCATGCGCTCCCCACGCAGTCTGCCCCAGCTACCAGGTCCAATGCTGCTCACCTTACTAGCCTACAAACAAGGACAAATGTCACAGAAGCAAGGAACACGGGCACATCGCACTTGAGGGTACACCACACAGGAGTCAAAGGCTCTAGGCTGAACTGTGCAAAGGTCTGCATTTCCAACCCTACTCCACACAGAATGTGGACTGAAAGAACTACTGCAGAGCCCCCTCAAGGAACAGCCGAAAAGAAGCGCAAATCAACCTGCTTCTCCTCTACAGCGCCGGCTCCACAGGACGGATCAGATCCGCTGAGAAGCTTCGCAGGAAGGCTCAATCACAGCGAATCACCTGTGTGTACCAAGCACCGTACCCTGAAAGCGATTTCATAAAAAGACGTGAAGGCTTACTGACAAGTTCACCATATCCCACAACCGCAAAACCTGAATCAGGATGCACACGAATAGCAGCTTAAACAAAATGTGTCTGTTGGTCTCCGGCAACAAAGCAAAGCAAGGGTCAGAGGACAGCTTCTGCCTGCAGCTTGAGGGCTCTTCGCCAGCAGACCCCTGAGAACCGGCCGCTTCTCAGGCCATGGCACCCCACAGCCACTGGAGGCCAGGTGGGCGTGAACAGGGAGCAGTGAGGCCATCACTGCTCACTTGCCCCCGGAAGCCACTCCGTTCGCTTGTTGGCTCTTACATCTACCCTTATAAACATCCAGGTATTTCAGCAGCCTTTTTGCTCCCCTCTTGCTCTGCCAAACACTTTTCCGCTCTAGTGTGTCTACTCAGAGTCGGCCTAAAGGGTGGTGGCTGCTGGTGAACCCAGCCGTAGGGGCTGAGGGGCCGAAGGAGGACGCAGCCAGGGCAGGATGCAGTGCACAGACTGCTGGGACTTGGGAACGGGATGTGCCTGGGGCTGCAGAAAGATAGGTATGCCCTGTACCCCTGCAGGGCGAAGGGCTTTATAATTCATTCTGGGTGAGCAGGACAGGGCCAGCCACAACAAAACTGTCAACTTGTTCAGCAGCGATGGAGAAGCAGTCTGGGCCTGAGTAGCCGGCTCGCCGTGCGGAGGTGACCATGCCAGCAACGTGGTTAGTCTGAGGCTGCAGAGGCTCAGTGAGGCTCGGGGTGGCAAGCCGGCGGCTGCAGCCCAGATGGCGGGCTGTGCCGAGCAGAGGACAGTGCCCGGGGCAGCACATGCCCTCCCCTTGGGTCGGATTTGAGTTCACCAGGTGCACTGCGCTGGGTTCTTGTCTCAGGAGTCACGATCTATTTCTAGTATTTCCATGTTTAGTGCAGGTTTGAGAAAAAGTAACATAAATGACAGTTAATGGGATTGTTCATGGACATTTACATTTTATTTAGAGAAGAGAAAATGCTGTGGGGTGTTTTCTAGTGCAGTGATGGACTATGGAGCTTAAGTCAAGTCACACTGGGCTGTGCTGTAATGTGGGCAGGGAAGAGAAGGCACAAGGACACAGGTGAAGAGCACAGGTCATGGGGATGTGACGTGGGAGTGGACCTAGCCCCTATGCTCTTGCCTCCTCTCTCTCTCTCTCTCTCTCTCTCTCTCTCTCTTTGTGTTTCTCTATCTCTCTTTCTCTCTGTGTGTGTCTCTCTATCTCTCTCTGTCTCTCTCTGCTTCTCTCTCTCTGCCTCTCTCTCTGTCTCTCTCTGTCTGTCTCTCTCTGGCTCTCTGTGTCTCTCTGTCTCTCTGTCTCTCTCTGTGTCTCTGTCTGTCTCTATCTGTCTCTCTCTGTCTCTCTCTGCCTCTCTCTCTCTCTGTCTCTCTATCTCTCTCTGTCTCTCTCTCTGGCTCTGGCTCTGGCTCTCTGCCTCTCTCTCTGTCTCTCTGTCTCTCTCTCTGCCTCTCTCTCTGTGTCTCTCTGGCTCTCTGAATCTCTCATTCTCTTGCTCCATTGCTCGTGTTCTCACTCTCCCCGTCAACACCTCTCTCTGATTCCCAACTATCACAAGCAGACAGTGTCCCCCACTGTGCCCTTCTGCCTGAGCTCCATCTCACAGCAGTGGCATTAGCCAGCTCTTGAAAACTATGAATCCAAGTAATCTTTTCCTGCTTTAAATTGTTTACCTCAAGCATTTTGTTACACCACTGAAAAGCTGACTGACACAGAAATTATCATATTGCTCATTTAAACTCTTGCACCTGCTGGACCTTGCTCCATCAGAAATGTGGAAATAAGGCAATATGTACTGCAACTCAAACTCCATCAGTGCCACAAAACAGCAGAGATCTGAGTTGGCCAAGGGTTTTCTTTTCAATCTTTTCAGTAGCTTTGTCTAATAGAACACACACAAAGATGGCTTAAATACATCTAGATTATAAATATATGCCCAATCTGAA
Source organism: Ctenomys sociabilis (assembly GCA_004027165.1). Classification (NCBI taxonomy): domain Eukaryota; kingdom Metazoa; phylum Chordata; class Mammalia; order Rodentia; family Ctenomyidae; genus Ctenomys; species Ctenomys sociabilis. The sequence goes on from PVKA01008872.1 coordinate 37,517, forward strand.
GAGCTTTGCAGTGCCAAATGTAAAGTTACAACACTTGATTCCACTGCTGAACAGAAGACAAACGCAAGCTTTGTTTCCATCCTGGAGTCCGCTGGTCGCCGAGGCCAGGTCCCCTGATGGGTGTGCCCGGTCTGGTGGATTCCTCGCGGGGCATCAGGCATCAGCAGGCCCAAGGCCAGAGCAGACGTGTGCTGGTATCAGGCCTGTGGTCACCGGAAGGGATCCATGCCTGGCCACGCACAGGGTGCCTTGCGGACTGACACGCCAGCCATGCGCCCCTCGCCCAGGAACACTCAAGGAGCGATTGTTTCCTTCATGATGCTTTGCCTGGATTTCTGCCATATCACCTGTGTTCCTACTGCTGCTGTGGGTTTTAACTGATTTTAAAGCTTCCTGCAGAGTGCATTTCCTAGCGGAGACTCCTGCCTGCGGTGAGTGGCCCGTGGCCTCCATATTCATATTTAGTTTTGAAGGGCTGGTTTACTTTTGTGTTTCGGTTTGGCTTTTACCATGACTCTTAATGGCTGCAAAAGGTGGCATCAATTCCAGCTGGAGCCAGTTGGCCTTGGGAGGGCGGGCACCTGTGGGCACTGGTGGAGTCAAAGGTCACAGGCCAAGAATCAGGCAGGCCTGCCGCAGGCTGGAAAACAGGCACACCACGCCTGAGACTGGCCGGGGAGGGACCGCACCCCTGAGACTGATGAGGGAGGGACAGCACCCCTGAGACTGGCCAGGGAGGGACAGCACCCCTGAGACTGGCCGGGGACGGACAGCACCCCTGAGACTGGCCGGGGAGGGACAGCACCCCTGAGACTGACGAGGGAGGGACAGCACACCTGAGACTGGCCGGGGGCATCCCTTGGAGCTGCTACTCCTCCCCTCACTGGTATGGGATGGGGTGGGGGTGCCCAGTGGGAGAACACCCAGGAAGCAAGTAGGAGATGCACGCAGACAGGGTGCTGGAAGAGCACAGCCAGGAAGTGCCAGCCTGTCCCAGCTGTGTGGCCCTCTGTGGACCACAGAGCATGGCCACCCAGGGGCAGTGGGAGCCTTCACCACCCCACCTAGCAAGATCAGCGGCTTTGTGCACAAAAGCCAGTGTAAAATAGTCCCAAGTGGCCATCGATCTGCGAGCGTGGACTCCATGTGAGGCGCTGGCCACGTCTCGGCCAGCCTCACTCTGTGCCCAGAACCGCAGCCTCTGATGTTCGCAGGGTCATGTGCACCCAGGTCTGATGTCTTTACTGCCCATATGGGCAGCCCCAGAGTCCCTACATAGGACAGACACCACCAGTCACCACGCAGAGCAGGGGAGATGAGAGCCAGCACCCTCCCATTCTCAGGAGCCAGGACGTGGCTGCAGGCCCGACTTATCGACCACATGGAGTGTCACTCGGTGGACCAAGGCCACATGGGGAGTGAGGGGCCTTGGTTTTCCTGCCTGCAGCAGGCAGCAGGGTTTGGGGCCAACTTTGCAGGGTCCCTGCAGCCTGGTGGAGCCCATGCCGTGCCCAGGGTGCTGTCCGGCACGCCTTTGCCCTCCAAGGAGTTTTCCTCTCTGTGTTTCTACCAACTTCATCCCAGGATTCCCTTCTTACCCATGTCTGAATCCTCCTCCTCTCCTGAATGAAAAAGCCCAACACCCACTTGGTGAACAGAGTCCTAGAGTCGTCGCTGCCGTCGTGCAGGGAGGGCTAGGGCTACACAGGAGCTGTTGTGGGCAGAGCCATGGCCCCAGGCCCAGGTGTGCAGCTGCCAAGCACACAGGACTTTGCACCGGTCCGGAGGGGCAGAGGCCTGCGCCTCCCAGCGAGGTGTCTGACTGCATCTGTCCCTGGGCATCTCATCTCTGTGATCCGAGAACATCTGCTGTGTTTGCTTACGGCCGCAAGAACTGCACGGCTTGGGAATATAACCGCAGCTCGCACGCAGTTGGAGGTGAGTCTTGGGGTTGGGGGAAGGATTAGCTAAGGCCCTGGGGGCACCTTTGTGGGAGGAGGGGCAGCCCAGCGGTGCGCTGGCCCCAGGGGCCTGGTGCCTCGGGAGGCCCATGAGCGGAGGCCTTGGCAGCACCAGGCGGGTGTGAGCGGCCTGCTCCTGGCTCTGCTGGCTGAACAGCAAGGGGAACACTCTTCCAGCATAAAGTACCCAGTCTCATATCTCACTGGGGCCTGTAGAGGCTTTATAAAGTACCCAGTCACTGGGATTCTCTTACAGCAGCAGCCAGCCGGCCAGACACCTCCCAGAAGCCTCAAAAGACAAACAAAGTGTGCGTGAGAGCTCCAGACTGTCTCAGAAGAAGACGACATGTCGTGCCACAGTGCTCATGGTGCAAGCAGACGTCAGCCCCAGACCTGGCTCCTCCAGCAAGCGCCACACTGCCGCTCAGGTCCTGTGCCGCTGGGCACCCCACCCTCCCGCTTTGGAAAAAGTCAGATAGCTTCCTGCTACATCTTCCCAGAGCTCCTTTTTGGAGGAGGAAATACATAGGCACAAAAATACACAAGAAAGCAAATGCCATATTCCTGGGAAAATATATTTATTCTTTTTCTGCATGAAAATAGAATTTCACTGAAGAAATAATAGAAAATGAGGCACCACAGTGAAATGCCTGTTCCATAAAAATCAATTCTCTATTAGAATAGCAATACGTCTGGGTGCCTAATTTAATAAGAATGAGTTGCACTGAGACTGGGGTAAGCTCCAAGTCAGCTGGGATCACTTTGGGCGACCTGTAGCAAGGGAGGATCCCCAGAGCCTCGTGGAGCAGAAGGGGAGGAGGGCAGCTGTCCCTCCTCAGCTCACGGTGCTGGAGGCGGCCCCCTTAGGAAGGTCTTGGCCGTCCACTGGACCTCAGCACGCAGCCGTCAGCGTGTGGAGCGGCTGGTGGTAGGGCGGGATGCCCGCTGCCACTGGGGTCAGCAGCACTCGAGGGGACAAGTCACCTTATTTAATACAACAAAATAGATTCCATTTCATGAGAATTTAGGCACTGACTAAAAGATAAGTAGCTGGATGTAGGGAGAAGGATCCTTCTCCCAGAGGAAGGGACCGAGAGCAAGAAAGAGGGGCTCAGGAGGTGCAGGGCTGGAGACAGCAGCTCCCCGGACAGCGGACGAGCAGTGTACCCTGAGAACAAGCTGGAACACAGCTGTTGTACCTGCTTGTGAACTTGGTCATGTGTTCACAGTCGTGCTCAATGACTCTAGCAAGTTTAGAAAAGCATATTTAATCATTTATGGGCCAAGTTACAAAAAAAGAAAAAAAAGCCACGCTAAAAACCGCCATCCACACGTCCTTCTTGCCAGCTTTTGGAGCTGTGCTAAGCTAGGGACATTATGGACTTAGTTCATTTCTTCCTTACTTCTGTGCTGTTTTTAAATACTCCTCAGGTTATCGGTATGCTAGTGTCACTACCTTCCTGGACAGAGTTGGAAATGTCTGGGCTCCTCCCTGGTTTGGCAGAAATCTTGCCACAGAGCAGGGAGGGATGTCAGGCTCTGGCTGGGGAAGCTGAGGTAGGGGCTCTGCGCCTCAGCCCTTCCTTCTCCTGAGGCCCGCAGCCTGGCTCTGCACACCACCAGCCTCCACGTCTCTTCAGACTTGGGTCCCAGCAGACTTGGTGCTTACGCGGGCAGCACACAGAGCTCCAGGCACGGCACCCCAGAGCCCAGGGCCCAGGCAGCAGAGCTATTAGCTCCGCACCACGCCCAGCTGGTTCTCCCAACACCTTGGTCTCCTGGCACGGGAACTTTCCCCTGCTGAGCAGCAGGGAGACAGAGAGCCACGCTCAGTAGGGCTCTGCGGTCCTCGGCCTGCACCTGAGGTTCTGTCTGTCCATTTTCTTCCCACCCGTCACCCCCACAGTAGGCTGAAGAGTGAGTGGCCCCCGAAAGATGAGCCTCCACCCTGGCTCCCGGGGCCCACGCCTGCAGCCTGTGGGGAGGGCTTTGCCATGTGAGCGCGTCGAGGAGGATCCTGCGGTGAGAAGAGAAGACTGTGCCGGGCGTGAAGGTAGCACTAAGGTGGTGGCGGGGTTCTTAGGAGACAGGCTGGGGCCAGACTTGACAGAGTAGCAGTGAGGAGTGGGGCAGCCTTCCCCAGGGCATCTGCGGTGTCCACAGGGATTCTGGAACCTGCCCTAGAGTCTCTAAAGGGAGTGCTTTCCTTGAAACACCTGCTTTCACGGGAGGCCCCGAGACAAAGGAGCGTGTGCTGCTTAGTGCCCCTCTTGCTATCAACTGTCGCAGCAGCCGCAGCAAGCAGTGCCCGCAAAGGGGCTGGAAGCACTTGCGGCTGCACCCAGAGCCCCAGCCGGGCTCCAGCACCGTGTGGCCACCGTCACACACGTTCTTAGAACTCGAGCGTCCCTCCTCAGCGCTGACGGCAATTAGTCATCACACGCGCTTGTATTTCCTGCTGCGACGATTCGTCTCCTCCGAGACTCGGAGGCGATGCTCCCTTCAGGGGCTGCTCAGGCAGCACTTGGCTGCCCCTTTCTGCCAGAGGCCCCCACGCCAGCTCGCTTCCTTCAGATCCCTCGGTTTCCCGCAAGCAAGTGCACGCCGCGCTGTTAGCGCACAGCATTGGCAAGCCCTTGCGCACCTCAGCACCTCCTACCCGGGGACATCTGAGGCACGATGCAGAGCACCTCAGGCTCCCTTGGTCCTGTCGTCCTGTCACCTGCGAGCCTCCAGTGGCTTCCGACTCCTAAGCCTCTGCAGAACCCTGGCTGTCCTGCATACCAGAGCCGCGTGGTCAGGAAGTGTTCCGCCTACGCGGTCCCTGTGCTTCCGTCACAACCCCACCCAAGGTTGTGCAGCTGCACACGTGCACTCAGCCATCCTGAAAGGACCCCCGCCACTTTTGTGGGGGAAAATCCAGGGCGGACAGAAGAGCAGGCAGAGCGAGTCTTCCTCTGGCTGTGGGGTCAGTTTAGGAGACTCATGTCGTCAGAGTCCTGGACGCTGCCGACGCCCCTCATAGGGCACACCCTGCACCCTCCTGCCGGCCACTGTCCTCCTCTCTGCCCTGCCTGTTGCTGCAGGAGCTGGGGCCCTGCAGTGGCCCAGCTTCCACACCCCAGGCCTCCCTGCTGGTCAGGGCTAGGAGGAGGCAGTTCTGTGGCATGTGCTCCACCAGCCTGGGCTACACTCCCTTGGGAGCCCTGCTCCATAGACCCAGGGCTGCGCCTCGTACCTGCAGGCCCGGGAACCAGCTGCTGCGGCTCTGCGTGCCCCCTTTGCTGGCACCTTTGCCGCCGGCCCATGCACCCTCCTGTCAAGTCCAACCTCAGCCTGCTAAAGCGCTGCTTCTCACACCTCCCTGTCCTGCATCAGCTGCTGAGGCTGCTGCTGCAATGTAGAAGCCTCGGGTGTGGTCCTCTCCCCAGTGAGGCCCCTTGTGAGAAGCTCGCTCCCTGGCACTGGGGGCCTGCACTCAAGGGGCTCAACTGGCAAATCAGTGGCCAATTCAGGCGGCACTGTTAAAACCAGTTTCTCCAAGACTTGCCGGACCCCAAGGGCCTCTCACTCATCCCAAAAAGCAGTACTCTGCTGTTCTATTGTGTATAATAAAAGGATTTACCATGTGCTGTAGAACGAGGAGAGTGCCCCTCTGTCTCTCTTCTGGTTGTTTTCAAGAGATCAAACCAACCAACGGTGGCCAGTGATGGCAGAGACCCCAGTGCGGGAGCAGTAGGCAGCAATACTCCTGCTTTATGCTGAAAGGGGAGCTATATTTTTGATAACAGATCTCGTTTTAAATAGTTAGAGGTTTATAGAAAAGTTGTGATGACGGTGAGGAGACCCGCCCACGCCACGCCCAGGGTCCCGTCATCAGCATCGTCACACCTACCGACACAACGACACCCCGTGGCAGCCTCTGCTCGGCCACATCCTTTCCTCCATCCCAGTAACCAGTGCCCCGTCCCCCGAGCCCCTTGCTGGCCGCAGTGGCATCTCAGGCCTTCCTCGTTCTTCGTCCACTGGCCCAGCGCCTTGTGGGTTGGGGTTCTCAGGTCTTGCTCATGGGGCAGTCAGTTTGGGGAGAAGCAGTGGAGAGGCCAAGCATCTCCTTCCCCTCCCCGTGCCGCCTGCAGGCAGTGCTGCTGCACGCAGCGTCCCTGTGGCGAGGGGAGTTCCTCTCCGCTCATTCCTCCCAGGTGTATGTTAGCCCGGGCCTGTGGCACCCACAGGAGTACCCTTCCTCCTGTCACTCAGGTCATCCCAGCCTCGACACTGGGCCCGCTCCTGGCCCCCACTGTCCACACGCCCACATCCCCCCATGCACCCTCACTGCAGGTCCTGAGGCAGCTGTCTCTCCCAGGCAGGGCCTGGACTGAAAGCCCCTGCATCTGAGGAGTTACTTGCCCAACCTCAGGGTGCAGAGGGGAGGTGCAGACGCAAGAGCCCCGGTCACATTCTCAGTTTCAGAAGCTTTTTTTTTTTTTTTTCCGCAAGATATTCCAAATGCTGATGTGGCAGGGAGGGTGGGCAGGCATGCTGACAAGAAGACAGATTTAAAGGTGGGGCAGCCCCCAGTGTGCGGACCCCATGTAGGAAAGACAGCTCAGGGTGCTGGGCCACAGCTAGGCTTAGCTGCTGTTCTCTGATTTTACCAGGAAGCATCTCCTACCTCTGTGCCCCATGACAGAAGAAAACTGTCACCACTGTACAGTCGATTTCAATGTGGAGATCTTGTCTTTGATTAATGTGAACTAACTGTGCCCGGTCCTGGGCCCCAGGCCGGTGTCTCTGTAGGCGCACGCGGAGCGCTCCGAGTGACACAGGTCCGTAGCGCTGCCTGGTCTCTCCAGTTCCTTCTGTTTATAGCCTCTGAGCCCCACTCTGCAAGTTCTTTGTGAGAACACGATGGTGACCATGAGTTGCGGATGCCCGCTGTCCTGGACACCAGGTCTTGGCTCTCTGCCTTCATGACATGGGCTCTGCCCTCCTCTGTCTCAGCCACTTTCCTACTGCTGGCACCTGACACCTGACACCTACGGGTTAATGGAGAAGAGCGCGTTAGCTCAGTTCAGTCCACAATCGGCTGGTTCAGGCAGCGTGGAATGGGGGGTTCTGGAGGAGAAACAGCTGGTGCAGGCTAGGCAGGAGGCAGCAGCAAGCCAGGCAGGAGGGAGGACAAATACAAAGAAACCTTGGCTCGCAAGCGTAATTCATTTGAGAAAGAGACTCAATATCCACAGTAGCTGTACATGAAGAGGATTTCTCCATAAGAAATAATGGAAACTAAGAGGATTTGCTCAATGACCCCAAAATAGTCATTAAAAATCATTACGATGCTGTAATATAATACACAGTAATAAAGAAAATACAAAAGTAAAACAAATTAGCCTGCACTTGTCTTTGGAAACCTTCGTAGCTGGCGTGAGGCAGACAGGAGAGAGCAGGGTCATCACGCAGGTGACTCCCACCGCCCTGAATGCAGTCACCGCTCTCGCTGGCTCTGTGGAACCTTTTCCTTTCATGCAGCCTTAACAGGGACCCTGTCCTGTGGCATGCTCCTGTGGACCTCTGAATAACCCACCAGGGCTCCCGCGTGGGGTTCTGCAGCTTTTGTGAGGTGGACGCTTCTCGTCCCACAGCAGGTCTGCTCGGCACTGTATGTGGCCTATGGCCGCACTATGAGGCATGGCAAGAAACGAGACAGCGCAGCACATTTTCAGGGGAAAGGACAGGGATTGACACCGGGGAAAAGCCAGGAACGACCAGCACAGACCTCGATGCCAGGAGGTGCCACTCGATGGTCCACTGCAGGGCTGCCAGCCCACAGCAGTCACCAAGGGCTCTTCTCTGCGTGGATGGAACCAGAGGGTGGGAAGGGGTGACCACCATGGGTGTGGCCTGCGTCACAGTGAGACCTTGGCAAGCGGGTAGCTTGTTCTGCCAGGGCTCCACAGAGCAGCAAATGCTTCTAACACAGCCCAACATGGTGAGCAGCGTCTTACAGCACTGGTAACGCGCCATGCTTCTCACAGTCACTATGCAGCCAGTGACTCCCTCTCCCCTCTCTATGGCGTTGTGGGTGCCCACCTCCCAACAGCGAGAGGCTGTGGAGGAGACCTCGCCTGCAGGGGAGGAGGAATCCGTCTCTGCACAGGATGAGGGCAACATATATGGTGTGGGAAGTGGTGCGACCTTCTGTAGAAAGACACCATCTATAAAGCCTTATTCAAGGCTGTGGCAGGGCGAGCAGTGAGTCTTTTAATATAATTCAGTGCCCTAATTCAGTGTCCTCAAACAGAGGCAAAACAAGCAATTGCTCCTGGCTTCCTGGTTCACCAGGAATGAATGGGCAGCTCTCCCTGGAGGAGTCTGTGAGGCCTGGGACAGAGCAGGCCAGGTTCCTTGAGTTGTTATGCCACACTCTGCTGGCAGGGCTAGGCACTCCTGGAGCATGTGGGTAGCTGGCTCCAGGACTGTCACCCAGGAGGGGCCCCAAGTGAGGAGCAGAGGCCACCTGGCAGCACCTAGCCTCCCACATCTGTGAGAAGGATGAGCCTGAGTCCCCTACTGCTCACTCCTCAGCCAGCAAAAGCCCACGGGCCTGCAGCCCTAGAGAATAAGTGAGCTGGAGTGGACCTGCCTACGTTCATCCTTCCTGCAGTAGCCAGCAGGTCTCAGACTTGGCCAAGCTGGGGAACCTCTGGGGAGGCCCTGGGCCTGGGTCTAGGTGACACCATGTGACTCAGAGCAGTGACTCAGAGCAGTCTGAGCCCATCAGCAGGGAGCTGAGCACAGCCCAGAGGCCCCAGATGTGTGAAATGCTTCATGCCATTTAGCCCCTTCAAGACCTCCAGCTGGCCCTAGAGTTATAGCAAACACGGCCAGGCTGGATGACTCACCAGAAGCTGAACCTCAAAACTGGTCAAGTCACCATGAGACTCAGGCTCTCCCTGGAACAGGCTCAGAACCCTGAACCCATGAGTCCAGAGCTCCACTCTCCTATAAGGCGCGTGATGCAGACAAACACGTGGGCTTGGGGCCTGAGACCCAGGTTAGCCGGGTGTGGGGCCCCAGATTCCGTCTTTTACTAAAGCTGAGATACAGCCCACTTCAGCTGGATCACAGAGATCTGGCTCTGAGCCCAGCCCATCTCCACCTGCACATCCATCCTTGGTGGAGTCTGCGACAGCAGAGGGAGGAACACAGGCTGTCACTCTGTCCCCATGCACACACAGCACACCATCCTATAGGTCAGTGCATGACACACATGCCCTGGAATATTCATGCACACACACACAGAGGGTCATGCGTGCACAGGAGTGTGTGCACATACATACGCTGGAATACATAATGTACAGAGGACCACACACACACACACACACACACACACACACACACACGTGACGGAGCAGTCCTGAGTCATTTGTTACCAAACACTTGGAATGTCCCTTAGGATGTGTTGGAAATGAACGCCTGCCTTTGTTTCCGCTAACCCGAGTGGCTGTCACGAAGAGCACGAACAAGGAAGCTCACCAGAATGTTAACCTCGTGTCAGCGCAATTAGCTGAACGCTCAGAGTACTGGGAAGTCTTTAGAGTAAATTTTTAAAGACAAAGATAATTCTTCATGATATAATGGTAAACCACAAAAATGCAAGCTTTTATCAACATTACAGTTCTAATTTTAAAAGGAAATTGGGTAGAAAAATAAGTTCAGGTGAAAATATGTTAACACACAGTCTCCACCTGATGAAATCGTGCATCCTTCCTTTCATCTTGGCTTTTAATTTCCAGATTTTAAACCTAGAATAAATGACTTTGTTTAAAAAAGAAAATCATAGGGCCAGGGAGCTAGCTCAGCGAGACGCGCCTGCTTAGGCAAGCGCAGGGACCAGGGTCCAATTCCTGTGAGCCGCACGCCTAGCTGCCCCCCCCCCAGGTGCACTGTGCCAGCAGCCAAGTCTAGGTGTGGGGGCCGAGCCTGGGGTCCCGGCGAGGGGCAGGCTGAAAGCAGGAGGATCACTGTAAGTCCAAGCTGCATAGTGAGACCTGGTGCCAAGTACATAAATAAAAGAACAGAAAATAATCTAAAACATTGTTTTTGGCACTCTGAATCCGCATTTTACTTCCAGGTAGTATGGCTCTAACACGTGTTAAAGGGCACCTAGCAAATGAGCTAAGTACTCTACATGGAAACCGTGCCCTTTATTTATTTATGAAGTTTTGGAAGCTCACTGCCCATGACTATCCATCTATAGAGGAGAGAAACTGAAGGGAAAAGGACAGAGGGTAGCTGATTTCTTTGAATGTGTTTTGCTCAGTTGGGTCCAACTTTGAAACTGTGTATCTATTTTACGTTATTAGAGCAATTTCTCAACAGCAAAAGCAAAGAAAATAAATTGGCAATAAGTGATCAACAGCATAAGCGCTCTTGCAGCTGCTGGGGCTGGTGACGCACCCCAGACACCCACAGTCAGGCAAGGCGGAGGGCAGAGGGAAGGCCCAGAGGACTCTGGCCTCCTCGTCACGATGCTGGCAGTGGTGGGGGTGCTGTTACGCGTCTATAGGGTCACTTAAATGTGTAGGTTAGTATTGTGGACTCAGAACTTTTTCATCATGGTTGAAAGTAGACAAGATTAATGAAGGTAAGAGGAAAACGGAGAGCCTGAATTGGAAGCCCTCATCTTATCTTTTAAAATATTACACATCTCCTAGTCCTGTAGATGAAGCTATAAAGACAGACAGACGCTGTGGCACTGACATTCCAGATTACAGCTGTCAGATCATTCTCACTAGGAAAAGCAGGGCCCCTTGAGAGGTGGCGGACCCCGAGCTCAACAGGACCTGGACCTGGCTCTCAGCCCCAAAAGTACAGATCCTGGGCAGGCCAGGTGCGTCCCCCCATGGGCTCAGGTGCTGACAGGAAGAGGCACCCTTGAGCCCCATGTGGAAAAGCCAGCCATCAGCAAAGAAAAGCACAATAGACAGAAGCCCATTAAAGGTGATTAACCCAGGAGTTCATTCACACTGACTCTTGAAAGACAAAGCATTCGGCTTTTTCATCAGCCTTCAGCATAGTGAGGGGCCCAACCCGGGACGTCAGCACTGTCATACGTGTGCAAAGAGGCCCAGGCAGGTGTTGGGCCCCCTCTGCAGACTCAGTACTTAACGGTGTCCAAGTGCATGAAATGCCTGCAAGAAATACAGCTGCTTCCGACTGGCTGACACAGATGAAGCATCTTCCCGAAACTGCCTCAGCTAGAAGTGAGCAAAGCAGAACAGAGTTCTACAGTGTGCAGCACTGATGCCCTGGGGGTCCAGGCAAAGACGAGCTATGGTGGCTGAAGGTCCCCAAGGAGAGAGACAGCCACACTGTGGGCATCCCCTTGAGAGGACCTGGAAGTGCATGCTCAGAAAACAAAACAAAACAAATCTATGTATCCAGAATCTGCCACAACAATGCACACACACTTTAGGAAAAGAAACACTGGTGTAACTATTTTCACATAAATTCATAGAACATCATAGGTTAACAAGCGACCTTGGACCTCTACAAGGGCGGGAGAAGCTCGCAGTGGCCACCGTGACCCTCCTGCACAGCACGATGAGGAGCTGCCGGCAGGTCCCCCGGGTCGCTGAGGCTGCTGCACTTGCCGCTGCAATCTCTGCCCTAAACACTGGCAATGAAGTGGGATTTCTGCGGCACAGGACGGCCTCTTGGGTCCCCCGTACGACTGTAATACCATCTGTTGAAGAAGCGGCACGGCTTTTCTTTTCTTGAAGTGTGTGCACATTTTTCGACTGACTCTATCTGACCAAACATCTAGATCCATCTACAGAGGGTACAGGAAAGTGGGGAGCACTAAAAATTCCACAGCAGCAAAGTTAAAATCTAGACCGCGAACTTTACAAGCTACCATTTCCCTCCACAGAAGTACTGATGGAGAAAAAAATAAGAGCAACTAAGGCCCCTAAAATGTGGCCTTAACGTGGGTCCCAACCTAATAGACTTTCCGAAATGAAAAACCCAACCAGGTAATGCAAAAGCAGACTGAATGCTTGACAGCACTGAGGACTGACTGCTAGGTGTTTTTGACACAACGGTCCTACAGTTAAAGAACTTTTATTATATCTATGTTAAAAATCCGAAATCATGAGCAAAGGTCCACATTGCCTCCCCACGGCCTGGAGCCTTCACTTGCAGTCACCCTAGAAGCAGATGCGGGGCTCAGGTGGGCTCCGTGGATTAAGGCACGAGGAATGTGAGTTGCCCAGACAGTGGAAGCTGCTTGTCTGTGGCAACCGCTGGCCCCCCTGACACTGCCCGACCTCCACTATGCTACAGCCCAAAGCTCTCAAGCTGCACCATAGATCAGACATGAGCCTGTCCCTTACCCAAAGTTTTGCCTTTTAGTTGTGAAATATTTGCAGTTGTTGGCTGGTAAGGTCAAAGCCCGTACAGCTTGTCTAATTTACCAGGACAGCAAACTAGAAATCATTACGTGAGCCATATCAAAGAACTACTTCAGTTACTTCTTAAAATTACCAGGACATTTAGAAAACTGGAGCAATTGCAGCATTCCTCTCATATTTTAAAGGATTAAATGTAATAACGAAGGAATGCTGAGGAAGATGGCACAAGGGCTTCCAGCAGACATGATTTGGGATGAACGCATCCGAGAACAGGCTCAGGGCTCTTCCTGCTTCATCTCTTCCATTCCTCACAAACCCACACCTGCCCTACTGGGCAGGGAAGTGTGGGCCACGCAGGACTGTTTTACAAATATAAGAGGCTTCCAGGGGTTGGTTAGTTTATAAAGTAGCAGAACCAACACTAGTAAGTGCCACAAAGCTATTGCAAAAGCACACTGCTTTCACTTTCTCTGAAAGTGGCCCAGAGAAGTGAATTTCGAGTATATTTGCAGCCGTCTCCTCAGTGGCTGTGGGCAGAGTGGCCAGGAGCTGTGGCTAAGGGATGGAGGCTGAGCCAGGAAGCACTGACACATGCGCATCGCAGCATCAAGAACAGGAAGGGGGCAGAGACTCCGGCCTGCTGACTGCCTTCATCTGTGTCCCTCTGACGCAGTGCCGCAACGCCCCCCAGGACAGACAGCCACGGTGCCAGGCTGTGCCCTGCAGTCAGCGAGGCTCGCTGTGCAGCACACACACCACGTGCCATGCCACACAGGACCAGCAGGCTCCACGCACCAGCCACACCAAGCTGGGAGAAGACAAGATGGGTCACAAGCCTCAGTAGCCCAGGGGCACAGGGCCTGCCTGGCAACTGTAAGGTCCCAAGTTCAATTCCCGATACTCAAAAAAAGCCTGAATAGCACATCTCAGTCCGCAACCTGAACACTCATTAAACAGGTTGTTGAAGGCAGAATATTTGTACTATGCAGTTTGAGAGCAATGAGCTCAAAGGGGCTATTCGCATTCCATGGAGAAGCAGCTTTATTTCTATTTTCTGAAAAGAATACATAAAAGCAATGTCATGGTTTGAGGTTTTTGCTTGGGGAACAACATAATACAGGTCACATTTTACAATATTATTTACGAGGAATCACCCAAAGAACCATATACAAGAAGCACAGAAAATCTGTTCACACAAAGCTTCAGCTGAGGGCCGGGACCCTAATACCCTGCATGAGTCCAGCTGGAATCCTAGAGCTCATAGCAATGCCTCCCACAAGTCCAACTGGAGGCCTAGAGCCACATAAAAGCCTCCTGCAGGCCCGCCTCACAGATTTGCGCTGGGAAGGCCCAGAGGTCAGTGGTGGGAGCTAGGAAGTCTGTGCCACTGGGATGAAGGATCTGTGCCAGCAGGCTGAGGGATCTGTGCTGGAGCCAGGAGGGGATGCTTGAGGTGCCCCAGAGCTCCCCCAAGGGTGCCACAGCCGTCCTCAGCAGCAGCGAGGGCCCGAGCTCCTCCAGCGATGAGGAAAGCAGAGTTCCATGAGGAAAGCCAATGCGACAAGCTTCTCCATGAGGCTGAGCAGGCACCATCTTCCCCTCGGGAGCCAGGAACTGATGCTCAGGATGAGGACCAGAGCTTCCCAAAATGAACCACAGCCATCCTCAGAGACAATGGGGTCCCAAGCTCCTCCTCCCATGAGAACAGCCAAGCTCACCAAAAAGGCCAGCATGACGAGGTTCCCCACCCCCACCCCGAGCAGAGGAGCCCGAGAGCCAGCAGCTTCCAGCAGCTCCAACAGCTTCTCCAAGCTACCTCCCTAAGTGTTCCAGCGGCCTCTCCTGTTTTGCTTCATATGCTGCTGTCAATGACCCCCAGGGGCCTCCTGCACCCGGTACCGTACTGGTTCAGTTCAGCAGGGTGTAACAAGCTGACCACCAGCTAGAAATCCACTATGCCCAGCCACCTCCAAAAAAGCCCACATAAGGCTTTGGGGGACATCGAGACACAAACCACAGCAAGGACAGAGGGTGACCTAACATGGGTACTGGTCACATTACCTCAGCAGGCCCTGAGCCACTCCTGCAACAAGACCAGCCACTGCTCGGGTATCCAGGTGGCACTTGGGCGCCAGCCCTGGAGCCCAGCAGCAGGGACTCGGGGGCAGGTGACCTTGGAATCTTGGCAGTGACATGTTCGGAGCAGCACCCGCAGGCTTCCCTCCTGGCCTAGCCACCACAGAGGCCATGGCCCCTCCTCGGCCTGGCGGCCCCAGGACTTTACAGTCTCCCTCCCCTCTGTTCTCTCCACATGCACCGTCACTGCCTCTGAAGGTTTTCCTGCCCGCAGCACTGCCCAACGCTGTGCCCCAGCTCCAGCTCCAGGAGCAGAGCAGCTGTGCATCCCATGCTGCCATCACCTCACTGCATGGCCCGGCTGCCTGCAGCCAGGAGCAAATTCTCACAGGCACAGACTGGACGACCCTTCCCTGATGCACAGGTGTGTGAGGGGCCCAGGTGCAGACATGGTTCGGAATGTCCTGATGTTGGCGCACACATCGTGGAGCACAAATACAGAACTCGCTCACACGCATGGACGTCTCTCCCTGGCTGCAGGTGGTCTGCGCTGTTTCCTTGGGCTCGTGTTAGCATGTGGGGCCAGGCAGGGAGTTTCTTTCTTCTGTTTTTGTTTTTGTTCATGGTGCTTGGGGTTGAACCCAGACACTAGCACGTGCTAAGCGGATACTGTGCCACAAGCTACGCCCTTGGGCTCAGGAACCCTAGTTGAGCTTGACTTCCCTCTCTCCCTCCTTCCCTCCCTGTCTTCCTGCCTTCCTTTCTTCATGCCTGGGCCTAGCTACATTGCCCAGCTGACCCTGAGCAATCCTCCTGCCTCAGCCTCTGAAGAACTAGTATGCTGCAGGCAAGACCCAGCGTGCCCAGCTCCGCAATTTGCCTCCACCGTCTCCTGCCAGTGCTCAGTGCTTTGGCTCAGCAATGTCCAGGATGGTTTTGTCTGCGGCCTTGTGCTGAAGGATGCGCTGCAAGGAGACACGTGTCAGCACAATGCCGTGTCTGTCCCACGGTGGAGAAGGGGGAGGTGTGGGGAGACGGGAAACATGGACCCACAGTGGATGACCCAGCCAATGTGACAGAATCCCTGTAGGAACAGAGTGGGGAGCCGGGAGCCCCATCGCCCTGATAGCATGTCCCATGGCTCCTAGGGCAGGGGCCTCGGCAAAGCTGAGTTAGGATTTCCCCTCCAGAGTGAAAGGCCCCCACAGTGCCCGGGAACCATGAAACACAGTGGGTAGGAGGTGCCCTGCTCCCCTGGGGGGCCAAGGAGGCACTGCTTCAAAGGACCAGGCAGGCTCTGGAGCCCAGAACACCCAGGTGTGCACTGAAATGCCCCGTGCCCAAAGCCATGAACATCTCAGTGTGTGAGGAAGGACAGAGGTGACACAGGCTGACACGGTGGTGGGGGGTCAGAGCGACACTCATAAACCTGCCTCGGGAGCAAGTGCAAACCCTGACAGAATCCCACAAGGTGTCCACGGGAAACAGCAGGCAGAAAGAAGAGCAAAGTGGAAGTGGGGGAGATCAAAGCCAACAGCCAGAGGTTAAGCACTCTAGAACCGGACATGGCCCGTGGAAAAGCCGACCCACAGTCCACAGGTGGGGATTCGGAAATCACCTAACCCAGCCGCCTCTGGGGCCTGAGGAGACAGCGCGGACCCCAGTTCCCATCCCAGCATCCCTGAAGTGCAGAGAAACAGGACGGGGCGGGGAAGGCATCGTGAGAAACAAAGGCTGAAAATGTCCTAGAGCTGGCAAACACCAAAACTGGAGAGGAAGCCATGCCTTCCATGCCAGGCAGTGGACGACCCCACACCCGCTTCTGGAGTCTGAGGGCGTGTGACGCTCGGGAAGCCCGGCAGGGTAAACAGGGCTCCCACACTGTGACTAGGAAATGAGTGCAGGGGACACAGGGAGAGGCCAGCGGGCTGGGGTGGAGGCAGGCGAGAGCTGGGGCCAGGGGCACCGGCTGTGAGCGGTGAGGTTGGGCACCCGCTGGCAGCGGGGTCCGGCACCCTGGCGCACACGTGCAGACCGCGGCGCCCTCGTCCGGGCCTGGGTCTGTACCCCCGGCAGTGGGTGCCATGGCTTTCGAAGAAACTTCTGGGAAATCCGGGTGACTTTAGTGGGGCTTCCTGTAGATATGCAGTTATTTAAGACCAGATTTCTTAAAATTTGAGAGAGTGACGAAAATGCCAAGTGCACGTATTAATTAAATCCCTTCTGAGGGGCGGGTGGCCCTGCTCCTTGGGACACTTCACCCTCGTGGCAGCGTGGGACCTGAGTCACCGAGTGTGGCTGCGGGGTTGCCTTTCTGTGTCCTCCTTTTCTGGCTCATACCAAGGCGTTAGCAAGTGGAAGTGCTGGCACTGTAATTAGGAGCTGGAATTCGCTCTCAGGACCCGGCGGGCGCTCGGGCCGCCTCACGCACGCGCACTGGCGGTGATTCTGCTGGCACGGCACGTCCTCACCATTTGTTTGACGATTAACTCTGTGCTTCAACCCTGAGAGAGCGAGGCCTTTGAAAAATTTCATCTATTAATTACAGAGTAGAGAAAGATACAAACTGCCCTAGGATTGATTTTATGATTAATTTTTAAAGCTAGCTTACTGGGATAGGGTTTCCCATAACTGAGGCGGCACAGTGCCTGGGGGCACTGAACTAGTTTTACCCAATTTTTCTCATTGCTATTGGCAGAGAAATACCTGTGTGGGTGACAGAGGACAGAGGGCTCTCACTCCAGGGGATTCTGAGGGGGATCCGGGCCTGCAGCATAGAACGCCTGCCGTGTGGAGCCCGGGTGCCCT
Organism: Ctenomys sociabilis; assembly: GCA_004027165.1. NCBI lineage: Eukaryota > Metazoa > Chordata > Mammalia > Rodentia > Ctenomyidae > Ctenomys > Ctenomys sociabilis. Next base: position 54,780 of record PVKA01008872.1, read on the forward strand.
CCCCCGCTACCCAGGGGACGCTGGCTGTCACCACTGACATGCCGAGTCCCTTATTCAAGTTCATGCTTGTCAGCTGCCCTCAATGTTTATTGTACACAAATGGATCATTTTTTAATTTTTTATTAATTTTAATGAGAAAAAAATAGCAATGAGACAGTTTCAAAACAGGTTAGTAGGAAGCTGCCTTCAATTTTACAAGAGAATCTTTATAAGTTCGCCTGGCTCCTGCTGGGTGGAGTCATGGACCCACCCTTCCCCCCATGTCCCCCCAGGGAACAGCAGGTATGTGGGACCCTGGTCTACATGAGCAGAAGCAGGGAGCTCCAACCACCCACGCTGCATCCCCCAGAACCCTCCCTATGGGCTAGATGCACGCAACTCTGGAACAGTGACCAAGAAAACTGTCGCCAGCTGATCCCTGAGACATACTTTCCTGCTGGATAAGAAGAGGATAATAGGAAAGAGAAGAAGGCTCCTTGTAGGGACTTGTTGGCCTCTTGGTGCACACAGGGAGAAATGGCAGCAGGAACAAGGAAAAGGTAGACAGAGACAAGCGCTGGGTCAGGTGGAGGCCTGTCTGCTGGCGGGCAGAGGGCCCCACAGCGATGGCAGGACCTTTACTCACGCCTTTGTGTCGGGAAACACGAGGCTGCCGCCAGCTAATAGTGGCAACTGTCCAGGCAGGGGCTTTTCTCGAGGCCGAGGCAGCGTGACTGCTTTCGGCACTGTGGCCTTGTGTGGTCCTTCCACATGTGGCCAGTTCCCAGCTCAGCCGCCCCAACAGCCCTCCCCCCGCTGCCTTTGAGCCTAGGACTCCGCAGTCATGCTGTGACTGTGAGGTGACAAGACGGCACGGCTCTGACCCTGACAACTGAGCCATGGATCCCCTCTGGGCCAGTCGATGTGGGTTTCTCATTTTGTGAGGAGAATAAGCCCCTGTGGCTCAAGCTGCTTTTGTCCATGTTCAGCCTGAGACCTTTTGAGGCTCCTTGCAGGTCACGGCAGGGAGAGGACAGTGCGAGCATGGGAACATAAGGATGGGAAGGACACACATGGGAGACAGCTCGAGGAAAGGCCACGGGCTTTGGCACTGTTCCAAAGAAGAATAGTGGCACATGGGGCAGGACTTGGCCCCCAGCCAGGGAACCAGGGATGAATCGGATCATGGACGGCTCCAAGGAATACCTGAACAACTTGAACAGACACGTGAGGCCCACTGGAAGGCACTGTGAATTTTAAACAAAAGGCAAGACTATTTTGCACATACAGAAGCCCCTGTAGGTGGAGCATGGTTTGGAAGGGGGCCACAGGAAAGGCAGCCCACCAGGCTCACATCTGGCCAGCCCACCCATGGAGGAATGTGGCCCACAGCAGAGCCGTGGGGCCTGGGGGAGGGGCACATGCAACCCCCAGGGCTGGGCTGCTGGAAGATGTGCTAGAGAGTGAAGCAGGAGCTGGCTCCCACCACAAGCACATGCTAATTCTGTGTAAATCAAGGATGGAAAGTGTAATAAAGAAAGACTCAACTTTCAGAAAAAAGGATAGCAAAATACCTTTGTAATTATGTGAGACTTCCTTGGACACATTCCAAAGAGACTGATAAACCTGACCACTGTAGAAGTCAATGTCTTTTGTTAAACAAACGTTGTCAAAAGGTGAGCAGATGAGATCTCTGGGACACGCACTGGGAGGCATGCGTTCCAGTGCCCGGTGTCTGTGAAGGAGGCCTGGAGGTGTAGGAGGAGCAGGAGCCCCCAAGAGAGTGGCCTACGTGCACCCCAGGAAGAAAACACAGAAGCCACACCTGCGGCCAAGAAGCACGTGCAAAGAACACCCACCTGGTGGCAGCCAGGAAACGGAAACCGAACCCAAACGGCCCCAGACGGGCCAGTGACGTCTGCAGGGACACAAGCGCAGTGCTGCCCCCTCACATGGCCCAGGGCACTGCTCGGAGTGAGGTCATCTGTCTCCACACACGTGTGCAGACACTCAAGAGTCCCTGGACAGAGCAAGGAAAGGGTGGCCAAGCCAACAAGCAGGGTGACGTAGAGCCAGGGTGACATAAAGCCCACTGTGGCCCTGCATGCTGGAGCGACCACTGAAACAAAAGTAGAATGAACCACGCAAGACACGAAAGGAGACATGCGGCGCCACGTCCCCTGTGCCCACACCCACAATGACACACAATCAAAACCCAGTGGCACTTTGCTTAGAGACACCTGATGCAGAACTCTCAGGGAAATCATGTGGCAACAAATCGCATGCTCCAAGGGGTCACATTGAGGAGGGGAGGGCACCTCCCAGGCCAGCCACGTAGAGCCGGGCAAGCAGTGAGGCGGGTACTCACTTTCAGTTTTAAATTATGTGTCTTTTATCCAAGGTGCCCAATTAATTGCTTCATAGCAAGAAAAAAAAAGTAAAAGCTTCCCGAGATTGACTGTCCACACTGGGACCCGCGGTGTGGCGCCTGGAGGCCAGCGCCAGTCTCAGTCCCTGCAGGCTGCTGTGGTGACAGTGTGCGTTGTGGCATGACTTTCCCATTTGGGGCAGCCACTCCTGTGGTTGGCGGGTCACCTTGGGAAGAACAGGTCCTGGCCGCCCCTCTAGGGACGAGGGAGGGTGGGGTACATGTGCAGCCCAGCTTTGGCAGCACCGGCCCTGCGGATGCACAGAGGTGCCCAACTGGAGCAGCCAGGCCCGACCAAGGCCAGTGCACAGCTGCCCACAGGGCCCCCGAGCCTGAGTACGTGATCAGCACAAGCCACGGAGGCTGAGGAGGCTGCTCTACGGCCAGCACCCAGCACGGGAGAAAGTGGTAGGAGGGGCAGAGGGGTGTGTGTGAGCGTGCATGTGTGCATGCGCGTGTGTGCGTGTGCATGCGCGTGCGTGTGTGTGTGCGCGTGTGCGTGCGCGTGTGTGTGCGTGTGTGTGTGCGTGCATGTGTGTGTGAGTGTGTGTATGTGCGTGCATGTGTGTGCGTGTGTGTGCGTGTATGTGTGTGCGCATGTGTGTATGTGTGCGTTCATGTGTGTGTGCACGCGCACGCGTGTGTGTGTGCATTCATGTGTGTGTGAGTGTGTGCGTGCGTGCGTGTGTGCGTGCGTGTGCGTGCGTGTGCGCGCGTGCATGTGTGCGTGTGCGTGTGCGTGTGTGCGTGCATGTGTGTGTGTATGTGCATGCATGTGTGTATGAGTGTGTGTGTGTGTGTGTGTGTGATTGGTTTGTGTTGGAGGTGGCAAGTGCAGGCTGCAATAGCCAGAGGAATTAGCTGGTGAAACTCTGACCCTGGATCCCCTCGCCAGCAGAGCGCGAGCCTGGGGGACCCCGTCGCAGGGAGGGCAGATGTGCAGTGAGCAAGGGCAGCAGAAGCAGCGGCCGATGTTCTTCGGCTGTGCAAGACTGAGCCCTGCAAGAATGGAATGGATTTTTAAGAGAACTGGCTGCATCTACAAGAACTCAGATGGTAAATAAAGACCAAGACTTCCTGGCTTGAAGATAGGTTTCTTATCTCCAAATTCTCCAGCTGGGAAAACATTCCCAGGCTTGTCGAAAACGTCAAAGTAACCCCTGGACTTGCATAACAACCAAACACGGAGTGTCCGTAAGCTTGTTTTTGTAAGCCTTCCGGGAGAATCCAGTTGATGCCTGCGAGAGCCTTGGCTGGGCCACAGGGCCTCTCTGGGTCTCAAGTCCAGCCTGCGCCTGCAGAGGAGGGAGAGCTCCAGAGTAGATCCTGACTGACCACGGGGATGCATCCAGATGCACCACCAGCTCCCAGAACTTCTGCTGGCGACACTGTCTAGGTGAACATGCCCGCCGCACCCAAGAGAGGGCACCAGGCAGGAGTGTGCATACCTGTGTGGAAGCGAGTCTGGGCCACTAATCCTCGAGGCGAGGTTGCAGGTGGGCGAGTCTATTCAGAGGACCTGTATTCGAGCACCCTCTCACACTTTCTCAACAAAGGCCACAGAAAGGCTGGTACAGCTGAGGCCCGTGCACTCCTGAGTGGGGTTCTGGGGAGGTGACCAGGTCCAGTGATGAGCTCGTAGCTAACTGTGAGTGGGGAGGTGAAGCCGGCGGGACAAGGCACTCACGGGGTGTGGCCCACGCAGGCCGGCCTCCCTCCCCCCTCGATCGCTCTCAGCTTCCTCCTGCCCTGCCATAGCTGTTTCCCCTCTGCCAGCCCCTCCACATGCCACCCTGCCATGGAGCCAGCAGACCATGAGCCAGAACCTCCTCACAGCGTGAGCCCGCATGAGCTTCTCCTCCTCACAGTGTGCGCACTGGTTATTACATCTCTCTGACAAGAGAGCCATTAAGACCGGGACATCTCAAGGTCACAGCCTAGAGCCAGGGAAAACAGACCTCTCCAGAGAACAGAACCAGAGCTCGACATGGAGCGTGTCCCTCTCCTGGGACAGGAAGACTGAGCCAGTTTTCCAGCAGGATTTCCACCCGTCGGCCACAGCTACTGGCCCAGCGTGCTCCTGCTCTGGTGAGAGCACTGACTGCGGCAGTGTTTCCTCCTCGCTCCGTCTGAGAGAGGAAGCACACAGACAAGCCTGTTCTGCCTGCTCCAGACAGTGGGGCCACACACCCCCCCCACAATGTGCCGTTTCGGTTGTGAGTGAAGTGTTGCTGCCATGGGGCGGATCGGGGAGCACAAGAGTGGCACATGTCCTCCCCCTCTATGATAACATGAAGATGCAGAGTGAGTGACAATCCCTTTATGAACTGCAAGGACCCTGGCAAGACTCAACACAGACCCCAGGTTCCAAGCAAGGTGATTTCCTGGACTTTCACAGCCCTCTTGGACCAGGAAAGATTCCCCTTCATCTCCAGGCTGGACATTTGGATTTATTTGCACAATTCATGGCCACCCCAAATTGCTGCCTGCTTCTAGTCCGGCCTGTTCCCACAGGAGCAAAGAAGCTGAGCTGCACACGCTGCCCCGTCAGAGAAAGCCTTCCCATCGAGCAAGAAGCGGCAGCGAGAGTCGACAAAGGGATCGCGGAAAACTTTTAAAGTTTCTAGAAGCAAGGAAACAACGAACAGAGTGAAGAGAAAACCCACAGAATGGTAAAAATGCTTTGCAAGCTACACCTCTGACAGGATTAATATCTGGACTATACGAGGAACTTAAAAAATTAGATCCCCAAAATAAAAGACCCAATAAAAAAAGGCCACCCAAATAGGCACTTCTTAAAAGAAGACAAATGTCAATAAGCACCTGAAGGAAAGCTCAGCGTCTCTGACGATTCCATCCTACGCAGAGAGACAGGCACCCTCAAGAAATCAAGTAATAGCAAGTGCTGGGCGGCTGCAGGAAAAGCAAGTCTGCTGCCGGCCGGTGGAGTATGAACTGGCCCACCCGCCACAGACCAGTACGACAGCAGGAGGCCCTTCAGGTAACTAGAAGTAGGAATTCCACTTGACCCAGACCTTCCCTTCTGAGCAACTGTCCAAAAGTTAGACATTGCGTTACAGCAACAAAGGGCTACACACATTTGGGACAGCATACTCCTCATAGCTTAACTTGAAAGCAGCCTTCTGTCCACCGATAAAGAGGTAAAGGTTATGTGACATTTACACGCCCCATGGGGCGCTGCTTGGCTCTAGAGCAGGGCACACTTGAGTCATCTGTAGGAACATGGGTGCACCTTGAAAGTGGAATGTCAAGTGAAGCAAATCAGACACATAGGACTAAACATCTGCCGCTCCCCTCTTACACACAAGGAGGCATGGAGCTCCGAGCAGGCCTGGCGGGGAACCAAAGACGGACCTTCTGCAATAGGAAGAGGACAAGGGAAGGACGCTGGGGAGGGGGCAGGGGCAGGGAACCCGGAGGTGCTACAGCAGGGACCGCACCAGCTCCCCACGAATGCGATCACTACGCACCTAGAGACGGGGCGGAGGGAGGGAGGCAAGGGACTCTGCAGAGCGCAGATGGGCTCAGTGCCTGTACTTTCTCCCTAAACTGAATGTGAACACCATATGCTACAAACTTGCACTAATAAAGTGGAGTTAAATTAAACTAACTATGAAAGGTCTCCCCCCAACCAAGTTAGAGTCCTTTGGTCTCCCATGGTTCTCGATGTGCAAATCTGTTCTGCACTTCAGGCTTTACGTCAGCTGCCCCGGTGCTTTTTGGTTCCCATGCAGAGCCCCTGCTGTGCACTGTGACTGTGGGCTCCATCCAGGCCCAGCTGAGGGATCTTTGCAGGCACCACTAAAGGCCAAGCCATGGCACCAAGCTTTGCTCCTACAGCAATTCTGCTGTGGCTGAATGGGGGCACATGGTAAATGTCACAGCCAGGCCCACGGCACAGCTATCCAAACACACCCCTCGTGGCCCCACTGGCTGCAGCACATGGCAAGAAATGGTTCCCTGTCCCCCTTGAGGTTGTGGCTCTTGCGATGGGACCTTGGTGCCTTGGCAGGAAGCCGGCCCTGCCTGGCTAGGCCGCGCTTGCTTGCACTCCATGGGTGAGGACGTGGGCATGTGGAGAGGCAGGACGCCACTGCCTGTGCAGACTCAGATCTTGGTGGGGGCCTTGACGCAGATGGCTCCTCAGGGTCCTGGCACCCTGCAGACCCCCAGGACTAAGTGAAGGTGAATGCGCACTGAGATACCTGATTGCGGAGGGCATATTTCCTTCTACAGAAGTCCGGAATCAAGAAAGTTCTGGTGGAAAGTGAGCCGGCCCTGGAGTCCAGAGCCAAATGCAAGTGCGCAGCATAGCCTGGCTATCTTAAAAAGGAAGAGCACACGAGCAGGACTCACCCTCCCCAAACTACCACAGAGCTCCAGCTCCTGGGCAGGGTCTCACTAGCAGAGGGAAAATGCTCTTCCACTGCCCAACAGAAGGCAATGCTTAGAAACTAGTCTTCCCGTTGGTGGTCAGAAGATGGAAGCTCACCAAGCCCGCCCCAGCAAGGGGACAGCAGAAGGAGAAACAGCCCTGGAAGGAGGGGTGGGGCAGAGGCAGGGCGGACTCCCTCTAGGATAACACTCAGGGCTCGACTAGACCCACAATGATCCCCTCCCAGGGAGAGGCCCACAAAATCCCAGAACCTTCACCAAGGCCTCTCAGGGGCCCCTGCACCCAGAAAGCCCTGTGCTGAGGCCCCACCTCCAGCACATGAACCTTTGTGAGAGATACTCAAGCCCCCCAAGCACAGGGCCCATGGACTTTACTCTGAGCAATAAATCCTAAAGAGCTTGCACACGTACGCTCACAGATGTGACAAGAGTGTGCACTGCTTTCAGGCCTCATGCAGTCATGGTGGGGCTTGGCCAGAGGTCTAGGGAGCTAGAGTGTGTGATGCTGGCATCAAGGGTATGTAGCTACTAACCTAGTCTGCTGATTGGCTTGGCACCTGCCTATGCCAGCAGGCCAGGTAGACTACAAAAGGGGCGGAGAGGCACTGCTGTTGTCACGGCTGGCTTGCTGGCTTGCCGGCTTCTGCCTGTCTGGTTTTGCCATGTGCTGTTTCCGGGGAGGGACTACTTCAAAGTTCCCAAAGCTCAGGCAGGTAAGGAGACACTTGGAGGATGGGACGCAGCTGCACAGTGCAGATCGCAGTGGGATCCAGTTGGGTATTCGTGGCGTGGCACATTTAAACAGCTGCGTGCTGGCTACGACACTACAGAGGAATGTAAGTACATGATGACAGCCTGTGTAAGAGTTAACCAAGAAGGATGCAGGTGGCTTCTGCTCCACAGACGGGCCTGCTGCTGTGGTGCTGCAGATGCCTGCCCCGCTCTGCTTTCTTTGGGGCCCTCACATCTGAGTTTAGGCCTTCGGCTTCTTGCCACAGCATTAGTGTGCTTGGCAGGATCATCAGGGAATCAGGAAGCAGTGAGTGTCTCCCCCTTGGCTTCTGTGGAAGGGTCCCGGGACAGAGGCGCTGACATGCCTGAACTGCCTCGCCTCTGTTGCCTGTAACCACCTTCAGAGCAGCTTGGGAGGCCAACTTGATAGGAGGCTCAAGAGGAAGAAACTCAACAGTCCGGAGAAGCCGAAGTGCCAGAAGCCCGGGAGGACGACTAACCCCAAGCAGAGACCCCGTCCACAACTGACAAGGACAAGAATGACAATGCGGGCAGGGTGGGCAGGAGCACAGGTGTGAGGGAGGACAGGGCACAAGCGTGCAGTGCCGCAGGCACAGGAGCAGCCCACCAGCACCCCTGCCAGTGCTGGCCGGCACCCCAGAACTGCCAGCCCTCGTTGCTGGACCAGCTGCGGGGAAGACAGCAGTGGGGTAAGAGGCACAAGCAGCGCCAGTGTAAGGACGGGGAGGACCTAACCCGATGGCTGGCTGCCCCAGAGCCATATTGTGGGGCACAGGAAGTGCTGCACTCCCAAGGCACAATCTTCTGTTCGCCGGGAAGTCCTCTGGTGCTGCTGCCTGGCTAAGGTGGCAGTAGAGGGGCCCCTCACTTGCAGCCGTGGGCTGAGGGGACCAAAATGATGGCCCACCTCTACCATCCCTGTGTGGCCATGGGGTTACAGGCACTGGTGAAACAGGTAAAGCAAAAGGTGAGTGGCCCCCAGCCAAGTGGGGCCAACCCCCCACAGACAGGCTACACAGCTGCAGAAGCTCCTTGGCACCAGGTCTGGGTACATTTGTTGGCTGATGGCCTAGAGCAGCCCAGAGGGGCGTGCTGGGATGAACGTCCCAGCAAACATAAGCACAGGCACAAGGGGACAGCCCGGCTGGGAGCCTAGGCTCTCAGCACGGCACTGGGGTGGACAGGACTAGTGCCTGGTCCTGGGAGATCAGGGCCTTCCCAGGGACGTAGACACTGAAGCTGGACTTCAGCTGCAGCCCAAGGAGGCTGTGAGACGCTGGTTCTAGGGCTTCACACCACCACGATGCAACAGAGAGGACCCAGGCAGCTTTGAACAGGCCCCAGGGCCTTGATGTTGCCAGAGCCCAACCAGGCTCTGGGACCCAGGAAGCAGCACTCCAAATTGCTGAAGGCTCTGTACCATGTCCTGATGTTTCTGTCTTTCCACTTGCTGAGTGTATCCTGGGCGTGGACACACTGATGGGCACTCAGTTCGAATCCCACTTACAGATTCACACAGTAAAAGCTGTGGCCTGAGTACACCCAAGCCGCACACCCGTATCTACTCTCTGGTTGCCATGAAACAAAGGGACAGAGGCACTGAAATAGGAAGAAGCAGAAGTGACATGCGCTGCACAGAGCCCTCCCGTATGGCCTGTGCAGAAGCCAGACCCGTCTTGGCAAAAGACCTTAACGTCTCACCCCGACACTGATGGGGCCAACTTGCCTTCACCTAGAAAAGTGGACAGTGGACCTTTCTGACGGTGCCATGGGGCTGCTGGCATAGCTTGACCTTGTGTCATGGCCTGGATATCTATGAGCCAGCCACCTGGGCCGACCCACGCTCTGTGTCACTGCTTCTTTGTGTTGGTGATTTGTGCCCACCTCTGATTACTGTGCAGATCTGGGGGCTGCCGTGCACTGCCTGAAGGAAGGTTTGCTGGCCTGGGGGCAGCTGTGAATGAAGACGGCCCAGGACGTGGCTGGGTGTTATCTGAACAGGTAAGAGGTGAGCAGGTCCCTGTGCTGTGATTTCCCACTTCTCAGAACAGTGCGCCAGTTCCAGGTGTACGTGGGTCGGCCTGGTAACACTTCCTTGATCCGTGATGTACACAGCCCAGGATCCCATCCAGGAGGGTGGACTCCTAGTCCCTGCAGGAAAGGAAAAGCACACATGCCCGACGTCTACAGTGACGGCCTAGCCATCGGCACAGTCCCTCCGTGGACAGCAGTCACTGTCCAGCCCAGTAGGAAGTACCCTGGCTTGAAACTAGGGCAGACCGATCCAGCCAACAGGCAAAGTGCAGATAGTGTGACCACCTGTGCTGCATAAAAAGGCCCCTACACGTGGACACAGACAACTGGGCCACCCCTCGGGGCTGATGCGCTGGATGCTCGCGACAGAGAGGGCACTGTCCCTTGTGGGATGGAGTGTGGCCAAGAAACTGACCATGCAGTGTAGCGTGTATCAGGATATAAGCTCCTCCTTGCCTGGGAAATGAGTTAGCAGATGCCTTGATCAGGCATTGCAATGGGGACTTCTAGAGAAGCCTGACCAGAAGAACGGACTGCTGCATATGGCTGACTTCTAGAAAATGTGTGACCAGAAAGACACTGACAGCTGTATATGGGAGGCCACTAGGAATAGCAGCTGAGCAGGGGCAGGGCCTCAGGCCTCGCCCTCCGGACCGAAGCCCTTGTTCAGCAGGTGGTGCAGGCCCTCAGCGTTGTGCAGCAGGCTCTGATGTTGCTTTTGGGTGGAAGTTCTCGCATGAAGGAGGTGGTTTTGCAAAACCCACATGGTTCTCAATTTCTTAACTACAGTTCAAGAAGGTGCTTGTGCCCTGTGACATATAAAATAGTATGTTTACATAGCCCCAGGCTGAGGGGATGGGCCGTGGGTACTGATCCAAAGTTCCCAGCACTCAGGGTATTCACAGACTCACCTGGACCCCCTGAGGACAAAACTCACGGTCAAGTGCAGGCACACAGTGGGACGCAGCCGTGCAGCCATGGCTGAGCACAGAAGCACACGTGCTGGCTGTGGCCCTACACGGGAACGTAAACGCGGGACAACAGCTGTATGGGAGTTTAGCAGTGACGATGTGGCTCCCGCTCTGCCTGGGTGCCACTGTGGAGGTGTTGTGACACTGCCTCCGCGTGGCTTCTTGGGGGCACTCACTCCTGAATTGGCTCCTTCTGGCTTGACTCCAGCGTTCTCCTCTCCGTCGTCTCCCTGCCAGGCCATCCTGCTCTGGAGCAAGCCAGCTGTGAGCTGAAGCCTCTGCTCACTCTGAGCCAGATGAACCTTTTCTCCTTCAGCTGGGGGTGTCAGGCCATTTGTCCCGGCAATGAGAAAAGCAACCAATGTGCTGCGACAGGGCTGGAACAGTTAAACCAGGAAAACTTGATATTCCCCTACAAAAGATGGAACGTGCCACAATGAAGTGACCACGGGACACCACAGAGCAGTGTGAGTCAGCGACATACAGCATAGGGAGAAAATGGCAAAGAAAACATTGAAAGGAACAATATAAAAAGATGCGTTCGGTTATGTGCCCACATAAGTTCAAAACAGGCAAGAGAACTTTGCATAATATCTATACGTTGCTGGTATAGTTATAAACAAAAGCAAGAAAAACATTTCCATAAAATTCAATATAAAAGCTACATCCAGAGCATGGGGTGGGTGGGGACACACAGTGGTCGGTGGTCAGGTGGTGAGGGCATGGGATGTTCCATTTCGTGCCCCGAATGTCCCCCCACACGGGACGCACACAACCGTGCTGCAGCTTCCAGCTCATGCCACAACTTAACCCTGAATTAGTTTGATGTGTTGCAAACACATGCAGTGGCAGCTCCACGAGAAGGCAGAGCTCTCAGTGCTGGGACTGGCTGGCGACTTCAGCCAGCCGCTGCCCACCGTGTCCCACGCCAGACACGCACACAGCCTGGCGACACCACAGCGAGTGTCTTGTCCTGCGAGAGACTTGAGCCACTGGTGCCTCAGCCCGGGAGAGACACTGAAAGCCCGGAGGAGGAGGGGAGCAGCCAACAAGGGCTCTGGCTGGGCAGGCACAAGGCCCGGGCCTGGCCCCTCGCACGCACGGCAGAGCAATAAAACCCAACAAAGCAAACGTAAATAAGAGAAACCAAATTCAAAGTAAACTAAGAAAATCTTATGTTAACAGAAAACGAATTCTATGTTTAGGGTCAACTAATTTAATTTGTTTTCTTCCAAGTATCTATCAAGTAAAATGTCAAAATAAGAAAGAATGAAAAGTAAAGGAGAGACGGTGTCTGATAAACAGAGCTATTTAAGAGGTAAGACAGAATTCGAGGGCATTTTATATCAAAAACTTATTGACTACTAGATTTTAACCAACTCTTCATCTACCCCAGAGATACTCTAAAAACAAATAGAAGCAAAGCATTCAATAAATAATGCAATTTTCAGCAAATCAGCAGAACGGGAGGTCTGTGACTATAGGAGTTAATAGTCAAGCGCCAACATGATTTCTATAATTCTAAAAAATGTTGGGGGGAAATCTACCTTACACCTTCTGCAAATGTCAGCTGAAATAGAAAAATCAGGAAGATATTTGAGTCCATCTCGATTTGCACTGTTATCAGCTTCGCGGGCTCTTGTGGGTGCTTCCAGGGCTCTGTGGCCCCGCTGCTGTCTTCTGCTTGGGAATCAAGACAGAGGGTCAGTCACCCCACGCCTGCTGCCAGCAGACCCTGCAGCCGCAGCCTCACTCAGAGTAGAATGGCAGTGACATAAGTTCACATTCCAACCTCTGCACAAACCATTTGCTTCCCCCATTTTCCTAATTACATCCACAAGGAGGCCCTGTACATATGACTTTTCTTCATCATTATGCCAATATCGTCACCATAAAATGTAGCTAACCATGCAGAAAGTAATTCATTTCATTATCCTGCTAGAGGGTCAAAATCAGCCATATGTTGGGCCCTCTAAGACCAAACATAAGAGAAGCAGGAACCCAGTACACCTTGGCTTCTGTACTCACGTGCCTGTGCTCTGGGAGGCCTCAAACACACGTACAGAAGCTGCTAGGTTAATAAGCCTTTGCACAGGGCTCAAAAGCTGACAATTACAATTCCCAGTCATCTGGGCTGATTTAATAAGATTTAACAACTCCAGCAGTTGTGCACTCTAAAACAGAAATGGGACTGCGGCTCCAATGTTCTACAGATTAGAGCAGGGACCAGAAGACGAGGCTCAAGCGCCTGACTCCATGCAAGCCCCTGTGGACTCCTGGCGAGGTGTCTCCGCTCATGAATGGGCGAGCCATTGCCTCTAGAAGCCTCTCCAGTGCTCTCTGCCCCTTTCTCCTCCAGCTCTAGGTCCTCTCGCTGCTTCTTGTCTCTGGTCCTCCGCAGTCATGCTCCACCTGCCCATTTCCTCAACAGAAATCACCCAGAGGCCGAGCCGCTGCCTCCTGCTGCAGCCCCAGCCCAGGCCCATCTCAGTGCCTCACTACCTTCTTTCAAGAGAGGAAAATCCTCACCAGAAAGAAATTCCATGAATTTCACCAGGAACCAAAAGAAAAGAGGAAGATATTTCAGCAGAGACAAATCTGTAATGCACCCAGGAGTTTAAAATGGGGCTGAGAAATTAGATATACCTGTACCCTCTACCCTACAGCTCAACCTCACCTGTGATTTGAAACTCTAATCCCAAAACTGGACGGAGGCATCACCTCCTTAGGGAGAGCTTGGGAACCTGCCATCCTTTTATTTTAAAATAAAAAAATTTAAGCCATGTTTAAAATACTCTTGGCTGTGTATAAGTTGAGCATTGCCAATGTCGTTCCTATGGAAGCTCTAAATCTAGGGCACACGCTGAAGATCCATTCCTCCTGATTTGTGTCCGGGGCCCTCATGAAACTGGATACCTGCAAAGGCACCAGCAAATGGACACACTAGCAATGAGCCACGCAGGAGGAGAACGCCAGGCTGCAGGAGGATGCTGCGGGAGGACGGTGTGGGAGGACGGAGACGCACGCCATCTCCTTCCAGCAGCAGCATGGGTATCAGTGAGGGTCCAGCCTGCTGACAGAGGGCAACAGGAGCCCATCGCTCACCCAGGGGCCTCCAGCACGGTTCCTGAAAGTCATGGCTCTCGCACACCTTTCATCTCCACTCTCAACTCAGTCTCTCCTTTCTTTAAAATGTGAGTCATGTGATCCAAGGATGATTAGGAATTTGGCCTGAAACTACCACCTGACCCCCTCCCTCTCCCCATTTGCTTTGAGACAGTCTATGACAAAAGCCTATATTCTGTTCCAGCTCAAAAACTAGGAGCTCATTTTTGCTTTATTTTCATTCCCTAGTAGGAAAAATAGACCTAACACAAAATAAGCACAGATCTCCAGGGGGCAGTCGCTGGGTAACGCCAGCCACGTTCCAGCTGGAGACCCAAATCTGTGCCTCTACAGATGCCCTGGAAGTGAAATTATCGGGCCTCACGTGGGAACATCGTATTGTGTCCCTTGTGTGAGAACCTGAAAGAATGACTAAAATCTGAAAGTTACGAATGATGCTGTGACAGGGGAAGAATCTGTTTCAAGGGAGGGAATGACTGGGGTGAGGGGAAGGAGAGAGAGAAGGGAGAGAAAATCCCTGTGCATGTGCGCAGGACAGCGACAGCTTCGACAACTACACTGCTGGTTTCTGCTGGTCTTTTGAAAGGAATAGCCAGTGCTTAAATTATTTTTTCTTTTCTTCTTTATGATTTTTGACCCATTTGGCACGCTTATATCTGCTCATCTGAACAGCTAATCTGCAGGCAACAGTGTGCCGGGTAACAGGCATTTTTGAATTCCTGTCACTTTATTGAGTGAAATTCTGTATTGTTTCTAATGTTTTATTACTTTTTACTCTTTGAAAAATTAAAGAAATGAAACTTGCACATCTGAACACTTCCCTTCTTCCTCTATGGTTTGTTAATGAACAATGCTCCCCAAGGGCTTGACATTGACGGGCAACACTCACCGCCGAAATTTAAAGCACGAAGCGCAGCCTGTGAGTATTAGAAAGAATCGGATGCTGACAAATTCAGAGCAGTACGTTTCTTGTTGCTTTTTTTCTTGGGAAAAAACCCTGCTGTGTTGAGAAATAATGCACCTTATACAACTTACTCATTTAGAGTATATGACATACTGGCTTTTGTAACATTACTTCATTAACTTCTAAAACTATAGCAAAGTAGAAATAAGCACACTTGCCGTGCAAACCATCTTAAATGGATGACTCCGCCTAATCAGTCACATTCGTGACCTCGGAAGCCGTCCCCACTGCCTGCCTGCAAATCTCCTTTCACTGGCTCTGTGCACGGCTCTGCGAGTGTCCAGCATGCGGCCGACGCCCAGCCCTGGTCACTCACACTGTCATGAACTCGCCCCCCCCCAGGGCCTGCGTGGAGGTGGCACCACACGGCGCTGTCCTTTGTCACTCTGGGAGACGCACTAGCACTGTGTGACCACCAAGAGCTGGTGGGGTGAGGAAACGATTTGCAGGGCCGGGGAGGGAGAGGCTGGTGGCCAAGGGCAGCCACGCCAGGACCTGGCCAGGCCACGGGCGCACCTGCTGGCTCAGGACAATGTGGCCAGAGGATGTCACCGGCACCTTCCAGTGGGGAGAAAGCCCCCACACACACACACACATACACACACACCACGCCAGAGCACTGCGGGCCACGACGATGCCTGCCGTGGTCTCCCAAGGCGCCCCAAAGCTCACAGGCAAGGCTTGCAGACGACGACTAGAGTACGGAGGCCCGTGAGCAGGCAGGGTCTGAACAGAAACGGTGGCCGCTGGGGCGGGGCCCGGGAAGGTTGCCTCCCTTCTCTCTCTGCTTCCTGTGAGCCACGCCACGAGTGGCTCTCCTCCTCCAGGGTCCCCTACCAAGCTGCCCTGCCTTGGAGCCCGTAGACAAGGACTGAACCTCTGCACACCATGAGCCAAGGACAGCCTCTCTTCCTTTAAGCTGCAGGATGTGAGTACTGACTGGGTCGCAGAAATGAGAAAAACGGCCAATGCGACTCTGTCAAGGCAAAGGAGCAAAGTGGCTCCCCAGGTGACACAGGGCAGGGCTGGCAACTCCACTGGGCGGAAATGGACGATCCCCGGGGTGGCACCAGAGAGGGACACTGGCCCAGGAAGGTGCAGGAAGGTGCCACATGAGCTCCTGGTGGAACAAGACGCCCCTGTACAGCCATAGCCCCGCCCACCCAGAAGCAGGGTCAACAGACACCAGGCAGGCTTTGGGTGCAGGGTATCTTGTCCCCAGTGTCACTGCCTCATTTTGCTGACTCGGACAGTGAGATGGATAAAAGTCACCCCACGCTAGTGTTGTCAGCAAAGACGTGACAGAGGAACATGAGTGCCCTCTGGGCCAGCCTTCACCCCACACGTCACATTGTCCCTGCAAATGACATTTCAAATGCAATGTCTAGTACTCATTCGAGGAAAGCCTGGTGTGCACACACACACACACGCGCACACACACGCGCACACACACACATGTACACACACACGTACACACATGCTCACACACACATGCGCA